>ML211764.1:0-12554 GCA_004369055.1 Polyporus arcularius HHB13444
TTTGCAGTAGCAATCGACAGACCTTATCCCTGTCTTTCGTTCGCAAGCGTTCTCTTGTGCCGGTTCCGACCTCCCCTGAAGTCGCCGCCGTCACAGGCACGTTGCTAGGCACAGCATGGGCCGATCAGCCGCTGGAGCAGTGGATCTTGTTTTCGACCATCCATCAGCTCGGATGCGCGTCCTTATATGCACCCCCCGCCGCGCGACGGGCTCTTCGGATTGCGCATGCTCGCCCCCCCTCCCTCCCTGTGAGCTGGTCCGCCCGCCTCCGACATGGACAAGATCGTCCCCTCGGGCACGAAGGTCGCCCTCGATGACACCCTTGGAGCCGCGTTTTTTGGACATTTCTTCACGACTCTGTGAGTTTTTCCCTTTTGCTTTTCTTCCAGAGACGTGCTCCGGCCCAAGAACATGTCCGTGGACGTCGTCTCCGTTTTTCAGATACCCGTGGCCGACAACCTTCATCTCCCTCCGCATCTCATGCCTCGTATTCTCCAATCGTCTCCCCGTCTCGTTCTCCCTCGCTATCAGTCGCTGGTCTGTGCGGTCAACAATATGGTTCTTGGGGCGAGGCTTGTCATGACGCGATCTGGTCTGCACGGCATCGTTGGCTCTCGAAGGAATCTCGATTGGATCTTCTTTACTTTGCCGTGCTCGACCTGCCGCTACATACATTCAAATTCCACAGACGAACTTGCTCCATTCTCCGTCTGTCTGCTCAGAGTCATCGCAAGGCGTAAAGGATGATGATGCACGTGTCCGAGGAATCTAGATCGTGCCATGCGCACTACGATCCCAGACATCTCACAAATGCTGCACAACGCGACTCGGAACTGCCTGTGAATGCCGACGCGATCGCGAGCCGTCTCTTGTTGTCGCGGACAGCAACACTTTACGCGTCTGCCCCTTCCGGCTCTATCTCGGCCTCACGAGCTTGGTGGTCTGACGCTGACCTCTGCCCGCGACCAGGCTCTACGGAATCACCACCCTCCAAGCGTTTATGTACTTCCGGGACAAGTACAACGACCCGCCCGTCCTCAAGCTCTCTGTATGTCCCACTCCCCCTCCCCCTCCCCTCGTTGTCCCGCGTGCTCACATGCCGCCCAGGTTGTCGTTCTCTGGTGCGCTCACAGCGTCTCCCCCGACGATTGACGACCGCCGCTGATGCCGACGCCCCGCCGCGCGCAGGATTCTCGACAGCGCGCACGCGGCGCTCATCACGGGTGCGATGTACTGGTACTGCATCACGAACTTCAACAACCTTGCCGCCGTGCAGCAGCCTATCTGGGCCATCCCCGTGCGTCCCATACGTCCCCGGGCGTTCTCTTCTTCTGATTTCTTTGGGGTTGGCACTGACGCGTCTCTAGACCATGGTCATCGTCTCCGTGAGTCCTCCGTGATGCGTGGTGTTTTGGGCGCATATAGGCAGCTCTGACACTGGGCGTGCGCATATAGAACCTCAGTAACCTCATCGTGCGTGGGTGAGTGTCTCGTTCTGAACTGCGTTCGGTCTGCGTCGGCTCACCGTCTTCTCTTGATCAGCATCTTCGGATACCGCCTATACAGGTGTACGTACTACGTAACGCGCAACGCGTATGGGTAAACCCCGCCGACCTGACGCTGCCTGTCTTTCCTTGCAGTGAGCCACCACAACTGGATACTCCCCGGGGTCATCGTGCGTCGGCCAGCATCTATCTCTCGTCCACTCGCATGCTGACAGTGACGCGTCCCTTGCGCGTTCATCAGGCGGTCCTCTCGCTCTTCGTCGCCGGTATGTATCTCACCCTGCCGTGCCCGCATTTCTTCGCGGCTAACGGCTCACGCGCACGTCTCCCTGTCTGCAGCGGACGCGTTCTGTGAGTGTTTCTCGCGCGCTCGGGTGTCGTACTCTATTGACCGACTGATTCGCTCACTGACTGACGTACATACATACATACATACACACGCGCCCGATCCATCATTCACATTCAATTACGACCCGACCCGACCCTGACTCGCGTAATGCGTCCCTGACTGCTGTGTCGCCGATCCGTCTTCCCGGTCACACCCTCGGCTCCAACACCTCCGCGATCTCATCTCGCTGCTCCGCAACGTGTACCCGCTCGTGTGCCTCTCCCCGGACGCACAACGCAGACTTCGCGATCAAGATGTGCGTGTCCTCCTTCTCCTCCTCCTCGTCTTGATTCCGCAGCTGTTGATGTCGACTGGCTCACTCGCGCGCCGGCTCCCCACGCAGGTTCGGCTTGGTGTCGTACACACATATCGGCAGCCTCTCCGTACGTCCCTTCGTTTCTCCCTGCAAAGCTCGTCTCTCGCCATCTCTCGTCGCTTCCTCCTCCCTTCCTTGTCTCTCTCGCCCTACCTCCTTGGCTCCACCTCGCTCTCGCTCTCGTCCCCTCGCCTTTCTTCTCTCCTCTCTTCACTCCCTTCTCCATTCGCTCACGCTCGAGGTTGCCATTGCTGACACCACGCACGCATACAGTGGGGCCTCTACGCAGGGCTGTCCGTCGAGGTCGTCGTCGACCTCATCGTCGCGATCTCGCAGTGCATCCTCCTGCGCGCGTACGTGACAGGTATCCGGAGGTGCGCCCGTCTCTCCTGCGGTGGGTCCCTCGGTGCTGACGCTGCTTCTTTTGTGCTTTGTGTTGTGTGTGCTTTGTGCTTTGTCCTGTGTGCTATGTGGCTGGGGCGTCTCGACTCTGCGCGGACGACGGATGCAGCACGGACTCGGCGATCCGCGTGCTGATGACGTACAGCGTGAACACGGGGTTGCTGACGAGGTGCGTCGCTTCGTCCGTCCCCTGCACGGTGCGAGCTCGCTCGCAGAGGACTGATGTTGACTTTACGCTGTGCTGGTAGTCTGTGTGCGATCGGGGCGCTCATCTCGGTGAGTCTTTGAGTCTCTACACTCTGACCAGACGTGTCGATGGGCGTGCTGACCCGACCTTTGTGTTCCCGTAGTACGCCGTGCAGCCGACGAAGTTCATCTACTTCTCGTTCTACTTTGCGCTCAGCAAACGTACGTCCCCGTCCCTATTTTCCTCTCTCCCTCTTTCCTCTCCTCTCGGGCTCCTCTACGCTCCCAATCTTCCACACAGAACGCTGACGAAGGGCGGCACATGCAGTGTACGTGAACTCGATCCTCGCGACGCTCAACGCGCGCGGCTCGCTCCTCGGGAAGCGTCGGCGGCGACAAAGCAAGGGCGCGGGCGTGGGCATCTCGCTGCGGGACCCGACGCGCACGATTGAGCAGGGCGGGGATGGCGGGCAGGGAGGGATCGAGGTGCGTCTTGTCTCTCCGCCTTTTCCTTCTAGATTCTAGGCTCAGTCCTCGCTTTCGCTTTCTGTCTTTTCTCTTCTGTCATCTGATAACGTGCCGCACGCTCGTAGTTTACGACGGTCATCTCGGCGGACGCGGTGTCGACTGACAGCATCGTGGAGACGACGAAGACGACGAAGACGAAGATCGACGAGGAGACGTACCCGTACCGCGCGTCCGCCGACGTGTGATACTCGAAACTCGAAACTCGATATCCGATACTCAGTCTCGCTGGCCCCTCCCCTCCTGCACGACGATTGAGCTGCGACTCCGAGCTCCTTCACGCCGAGGCCCGACCGATCTGCTCGCAAGGATCCCAACATAGCCTCCGTCGTCGACTACATCATGTGTACTGTTTACATGTACCCATCCCCGTCCCTCTGATTCCGACTCCCTCCCCCACCCATTGGAAGCGTCTCGCTTCCCTCCCGCCCCCAAGGAATCGGGTTTCTTGCAGGCCCATGAGTCTTGACGCTTGTATCCCCTTCGGAATGAGTGCTCAGCGCTCATCACCTGGCAGTGCTCGGCGTCGGGATGGCATATCGACTGTCTGCCCCGGGCCGTCCGTCCGTCCATCCCATTATCACCATCACTCGCTCTCCCGACCGATCGTGCAGAGCTCGATCAGGCCCAGGGCACCGCACCGCCGTCCGGAACCAAACCCCCACCATCAGTGTCCGATCGCGCCGCGAAGCGGGAGAAAATCCAAATCAGCCTCCGGAGTCCGGAGTTTGCAGTGCGACGTACGTAGTATGTCGATGTAGAGGCGTGATGCCAATGTTTGGAGGGAGGATCGGGAGAAGTGACGTGGAAGGGGGTATCTACGCCAAACCGTGACACTCGCTGGTCGAATTCCATGTTGTTTCCGAGGACGCAGGCGGCAGATCTGGCATGGGAGGAATGGTGCCGAATTGGAATGGGGAGACGACGCGGGGCTCATCAGATGCCATGATGCATCAGACTTGAGTTGTCTGTGCGACGGGGGTGTCGGAGCTGGGAGCTGGTCGTCGAGGCGATGGTGGTGGGTGGTGGATCTGATGTCATTGCGGCAGTTTGGTCGGCGAAATCTTGTATATACATAGACTGCTGTTGCACGGGGAGTACTCACGCAAGCTAGGATGGTTATAACTGCCAATGTCGCCGTCCGATAGTCCCGACGAATGTGGAAATGGCGGATTCAGAGTCGTACACACCATACTAAGGCCTGCATAAAGATTGCCATCGACCGACATGCGCCTGCACAGCGCGTTCTTCAGCGCGTGCTCGTCAAGGTGCGCGATAAGTACTTGGACCAGTACAAGCATATCGGAAGGCGTTGTCGCCGTCGGTCGTAGGCGTTATTCTTCGGAGGCGACAAGCTGTTGAGCTGGGATGGGAGCCGGTGACGCCCTGATGGCGGTGACGAAGTTGATGGAGACTCGAGAGGACGAAGATTCAGCGGGAGCATCATTCCCGCCTACGTCTGCCAGTATCACCAGCTCCGAACAAGCCTCGATATGGGTGGAAAATGCCTGCAAAGTGTGAGCTACTTAGTCGCTCTGACGGCGCGTACATCTTCCAAAGGGTGGGAAATTGCGAAGCAGGGTCAAGTATACGTGTCGGGTGGTCGATGTGCTATCTGAGCCGAGTTTCGTGGCCAAGAGCGTAGGAGATGGGAAGGATATCAAGCTCAAGACAGCGTTGAGACTTCTCACCGACAATTTGTACATGGTGGCAGAGGCCAGTCATAGTTCGCCTTCATTCCCTCTGTCTTCGGGGTCCATGTCTCCTGCGGACTCTGTGAAGAGGACGGATGATTATATGATTCGTCATGGATGCGACCAAACGCTGACACTTCCAGGGTCTATATCCCGGGCGGCATCGAGATGGTCGACTTGTACATTATGTTCGGCAATGCCGGCAAGTGCTGCAACTCATGTAGCTCAACCTCTCGCTGTTCCGTGCCATGGAAGTGGTTAAAGGACAAAGTGTCGGATTGTGACCCTAGTCTGGGGTCGCGGTCCGGGGATCCCGATACTGAACGCCTGTGGCGTTCCCACTGCGTTGGAGCGGGTCGCTCCCGACCCTCTTGCGCAGCATCCTACCTCTTTCACTCTGCTCACTCCGAACATGTCAGACGATTTGGCCGGGGTCTGTTGTGCCTCTCTTGGCGCGATGCTCGAAATTTGCCTTGTGGGAGCCTGCTATGACTTCGCAAGTTTCAGTACGTCAATTCACCATTTATTGTTCATCTTGGACTTTGACTGACTCAATATAATAGCTCACTCATGCACCGCCGATCTGTGCACCTTCAAAATGTGCACGAGGCAGACTGTTGAGGTCGGCGACCCGAGAGAACGAGATCCGCTCATACAGACGGTTGAGCCTATCGCGCAACAGCCAATGCAGAAGCCCCCGGTCGGTTGACTTGGGCATCGCTATGCTGCGATCACTACCCTTTTTGCTTGTGTTGTATGCTAAAGTGAGTTACTGAGGTTGCACCTGGACGCGAAGGATACAACTCACATCCACAACAGATAGTAGATCATTGTACTTGTAGTTAGAAGTACCCGAACTAGTTTCTTCTCTTTCCCTTCTGCCAGCTTGTTATGCCTTCAAGCTCAAGTATATGTCTTACTCATCACCGATTGCAGGCTCAGCTGGATGCGCTCGAGCGACATCGTCCACAGCGACCCTTTAGGAGGAGGCGGGCTTCCCAACACGGCCTTTCCCACGGCGGCCCTCTCGGTTCCGCAAACATGGAAACAACGATGCGCCTAATTCTCATTCCAGAGCGAGCGAACCATGGGGCTTTTGGTGGGTGTCGATAGTAGTACGCACTGCGGCTCAACATCATTGGCTCCTAACTAACAATGTTGGTTACAGGGCGGGTGTATCGCGCGCACGCGACGCAGGACCCGACGAAGGTGCTCGCAGTGAAGAAAATGCACGTTACAGACCACGTCAAGCATCCGAGGCTATCCGAGGTTATTGTACGAAGCCTGTGCTCTTGTTATGCTCCAAGGTCAGCGAGCACGATCCGTTCCTCCATGTTTCACGGGCACTCAGATAACGTTCATCAGGTCACAAGAGCATTCCTCTGGTCTACGCCTGGGGAAAGTCGCAGTTCTATGAGTATCTAGCCATGGAGTCACTCAGCGTCGATCTTCTCGGGATAGACAGCACCGTGACGATGCGAAACCTCGTCGTGCTTGCGCTCCAGCTCGTATGTAAGCCTCAAATACCGCAGGGATATTGCGGCACACATATCTGACTCTTCCCAGTTAGATGGTCTCGAACACGTCCACTCTCGCGGCATCGTTCACTGCGACATCAAGCCCGGGAACCTCATGCTCGGTTCGGATGCGGCCGAGCCGGGTCGCGTGCGCTTCATCGACTTCGGTTTGTGCCGACCTTACAGGGACCTCGACACGTCTGAGCATCTTCCGGACAAAGGAATATCGCATTTCGTAGGAACTCGGCTCTTCATCAGCCTCAACGGACATCTGCATCACTGTGAGTACTGTCGGCAGCGATCTCCTACCGAACGTCGCTCACAAATCGGACTGCTCGCAGCGCCGTCCCGCACAGGCGACATGGAGGCGTTGAGCTATACTCTCCTCGCCCTGGTCGTCAGTCGCCTTCCTTGGGAGTCTCGTTTGCAACTACGGCTTTCATCTCGCCGCCTCTTCGATTTGAAGAAGCAGTGGTCCGGCGCGCTGCTCGAGGGCGAGCTCTCTCTACTCGGCGATTTCATTGACTACACCAGGAGCCTGGCATACTCCGAGGAACCCGACTACGCTCGCTGGAGGCACCGCTTCCGTTACCTGGTTCCAGAACTACCGGACGACCCGCTGTATGAAGCCGCAGACTGCTCCGGCCCGACGCTGGTTGCGAACGTCGACCTGCCGCAGGAGGCCTATCGATTCGAGTCACAGGACGATCCTCAGGGGGAGAACCTGCCGCGTGGGCCGGGCGATCCAATGACTTCGGGTTCATGGCCGGATCCGTCAGGCTCAGGAGGTGATTGGATCCCGACGTCAACGTGGGACCCGGCGGTGCCGCTGGAAGAGGACGAGCTGCTTGGAGACGAGAGCATGATCGTCACGGAGCGGATCGACGTGATTGACGAAGTTCCCAAAACGCACAAAAATATCTATCATCCTACAGTGCTCCTGAGCTCATGCGCACGTCATCAGTCGGCAAGAATGTGAGTACATTGCAAGTTTGGAAGCGTCCCTGCTGATGTTCGTCTAGTCCATGGAAGCTCCGAACGTCGTCCAGACCTGTGAGGAGGACGAGGAGGACAAGCGGGCTCATGGACACTGTTTGGCTCTCCATCAGTTACCTGTGCAGTTGACCGCCATCCGTGGTCGAGTCAACGCTGTCCATATCCCCTGACGGACATCAGTAATCGTGTGCGTCTGCACAGCGGCCTGGGTGTGTCTCTACCGTGCCTCGGTGGACCGATTTCACTGCTCTGATATAATTCTTTGTCACCTCATGTGTCGTTCATGCTGCCACGCTCAACGCTGACTGGGGCCCGGTTGTTGCCATGCATTGTACGATAGAGTCAATGAGGGTAGTCTTGACATGGACTCCGAGACAGTTTGAACTTCGCGGCGTACTGTGCCAAGCAAGTGTCGTCGCGATCACTCATGTATGTATGTGATGTTTGCACCAGGACCGTGTTGAATCCAGGAGAATCACAACATGAGTATCTGTCTCAATTTGTCTCCAGCCGGTCTCCTGCAGGAGATCACCCTCCATCAGGCACCGGACAGCCACTCAAACTCCTGGGCTCTATTGGTTCCATCACGCACTTGCAGGAGCCGATGGAGCTAGATGTGTTTCCTGATGGGGGTGGACGACGAGGTTACTCATCTCGATATTCACCACAACTTTACTTGTAAGTAGCATCTTAAACTCATAGTACTTACACTGCACTGTCCAGCGGAAGTTCGAAAACATCACATTGGACGTGCAGTTTCATCATCATATGGACATAACAACAACAATCATAACAACCAGTCATCCGACTAAATAATACATTGATAACGAGACGATATCAACCGGCTTTCCCGCTACTTATGACCCGCCCGTTTCGGCCTAGTGGAATATGTACGAGTAACCTTAGGTTTGCCTTGCCCGTCGGCAGAGCCACCAGCCTGCCAGCCGGAAGGTCCATTGATGGCACTGGAAGGTCCAGCTCTAGGAGCGCTAGGACCAGGATTGTAGTTCTGGAGGCGGCTAGCAGAACGGGTCATATGTGTGCCCCCGGAGCCGCTGGCAGCAGGTCCGCTCGACGACGCTCCGATACCCTGTCCATCCTGAACAGTCGGCGGCTCGCCGCTACGTGTCTTCTGCCGGGTGAGACGACTGGTATTGCGAACGCCCGTCTTCAAGCTTGAAGCGGCCGCCACTTTGGGTCCGGAATCAGTGCGTGCTTTCTTCCGGTTCGACGAGTCCTCCTCGGCCTCCGAGAGACTCTCCCGCAGACGGTAGGTGGACTTCTTCAAGCGGTCAGGGACAATATCATTCCTGGGCCACGTGAAAGTGCCCGGGTTCAAGTACTTCTGCAGGAGCTCTCGGATGGCGGTATGAGTCTCGAGCGACTTTGCACTGGCGATGATCTCCGCCGATGGACTATCCACGTGCATCGAATCGGAAGCTAGCCGAGCCACCTTCTGCTCCGCAACCCGTCCTTGAACGTCCGGAGAAGCCGACTCCTGTGTATCGAGGTTGACACCAGTGGGCGTGTCCAGGAGTAGAGGCGTTGGGGGACGTGACGGTGGCTTGGCGGGTTCGTCTGAGTCGGAGGATGTGTCAGACTTGGCTTGTCGCTTGTCGTAGTCCGGTGCCTCTTTCTGCGACTCGAGGACAATGTATCGACTACGGATGAGGCCAAGCAGCTCGCGCACCAAATCATTCAAAGGGTGACCGTCGAACGGTTTGTCCTCAGCGCAGAAGAGGAGTTCCTTCAGAGAGCCTGAGTAGGAGAGCTTGGCCTGCATGATGCAAAAGGATTTCCCAGCCGGACATCCGAAGAGTCCGTCGTCTGTGATAACGTAGCCGTCGAAGTAGTAGGTGATGAATCCTCGGATGTCAGAGATGTTGTGGGTAACCAGGCGGACCGCGGCATAGATCAGCACGTGTACGAATGACTCCAGCTCGTCGGGGATGGAGACGGGTCGATCCGTGTAGGTAAGGATATACCAGGACATGAAGTGCCATGTTCCCTGGTTCGCTTTGTGAGTGAAATCCCTGTGGAGGAGCGAAGCAAACTCACCGTCCGTTCGGGCTGCAGTGCCCGCCCAACTGTCCAGTCCTTGGCGAGCTCCCAATCCGCGAGCAGTCCTTTCCAGACGACGACGTACTTCGGACCGCCCTTCTGGCCGCCGTTACCCTGGGTCACCAAGGGCTGGATGAGCAAGTTGCCGAAACTGATGTCTCTGTGTACGAGTTTGCACTCTGTGAAGGCCTTTTCGTGTGCTGCAAGGCCATCAGTCGATTTCCGTGGTAACGAAAACACCACCACGTACCGATAATGGCATGCGATATAACGTTGACCAGTTGCTTGCTGCTTGTGATATTGGTGAGAGGAAGACAGACCTCCTTCAAGACGAGGCGGTAGTGGATGAGGTGACGAAGTCCCTGGCCTTGTATGAAGTTCTCTTCGGTGGCCCGCTCCTTCGCAGTACGCTTCTTGCCAGCGGTCTTGCCAGCGGTTTTGCCAGCGGTCTTGCCAGCGGTCTTGCCAGCGGTCTTGGTCTGCTTCGGATCCGGCTTCACACCGCCAACCTTTGTATGATCCTGACGCCCCGCCTTTCTCTTCTTCCGGACGCTTTCCACGTAGGGAGTGAAAACTTCGACAGTCTTCTTGCCGGTGACGGGCGAGTAGTTCGTCGTCTCAGTTTCCTGGTCCTCGACGTCTCCGTGGGTAACCACCGTCGGAACGTTCGGAACGCCCTTCTCATTCAGATCCTGGAGAATTTCGCCCTCCGGCTTGATGTCGACGTAGTAGGACCTCCACGTATCCTTGAGGAACACAAAACGCTGCGTCTCCCACTCGAGAGCGACGTACCCCTTGGTACCCCGGCCCACCAGGCTGGTCGGAGGATCGTTGACGCAATTCCCTATCAAGTAGCGATGCTCACCGACTTTGACCATGTAGCGGGGAGCGTCGTTCTCCAAGGATTCACGAAACGCATCGCGTACATAGGTGAAAACAGGGAGGGCATCCGGGTCCTTGTGTTGACATCGTCGCCCTGGACACTGCTTCTTAGGATCACCACAGTCCTTCGCATCCATACCCGCTGCAAGATTGGAAGAGTCGAGGAACGATTCAGGAATGGTCGAGGCGTCGTCGATGTAGCGGGCGTGATGAGCGAGGTCCTTCGGGTGTGCGTTCTTCAGCTCGTCCATGCGCTTATAACCGCACGACGTGGGAGAGAGGAGGGTCGCAGTGGTATCTATGCCTTGAACATCTTCATCGAGCTTGTGGAAGGCATGAAGGAAGGTGAGGAGAGCGGCAGTGCCTTCGACAAACGAGATGTAGTCGATAGCTTCCGTCGCGATGACTCCGCCGTGGTCGAAGAACATGACGCGGAATTCGGGGCCGTTGATGAAGAGGAAGAAGAGATGCTTCCTATGTTGGTGGACGAACACGCGCTCGGCGTACGTCATCAGTTGTCCGTACACGCCCTTGCGGTCCACTGAGTCCGATTCATGCTTGTGTGTTGGGTTGTCATCGAAGGGGTCGTTCGACGTCCCGCCACGCTTGAACTCAATCGGTAGCCGCTGCAGGGACCAATTCGGCTTGTTGCCTTCTTCCCCGTCTTTGATGCGCGCCTCGTCGCTTTTCGAGATGAGCGACCCGTCGATCCGCAGCTTGGTGGTGTCGCCAGAGTCGGACGCATCTTCGGATAGATGGAGAATAAAGCCGGGACACAGCTCGATAGGAAGTGTCTTGTCGTTGGCAACGGTTTCCTGTCGGTGGTTGAAGCCAAGTCAGCCGTAACCCACCACCAACCACCGGCGAGACTCAATGTGAGCGACGTACCCATGCCTTCGACCACTCCTTCTCCGTCAGAGTACCGTCTTTCTTGACCATCCGTCCGTTCCTTCCACGTGTGAGTCCCAGGGCTTGGTTGAACGCGTCTTGAACTTTCTGAGCCTTCCCCTCGGGGATGGCACGGGCACCAGGCAGGTAATCGGTCATGAACTGGGTAAAGCCCATCCAAACGGAGCAATCAGCGCCGTCCGACATGAGAATCTTGCGTGTCTGCTGCGCGGTGGGTGCGGATTTGGTGTGCAGCTTCGCGGGGTCGTTGTTCTTGTGCTTCTTCTTGTTGAACGGGGAACTCTGCTGTGCGGTTTCAGGCATCCTGTGAGGCTTCGGCATGGTGGCAGCAATCAGAGGAGGGACTCACTGATGAACCACCAGCACAGCGAATTTATGCTGAGGGCGGAGCTGGTCAGAAATGCCTTTTGCGGCTCCCTGGGGCGTGGACCACCCACGAGAATCAGCTAAGCGCTGCAAACAAAAGAGACTGCGCTGATGCCACATACCAAATGAAGACTTCAAAGGCACAATTCCTTTGGTTGGTGTGATTCCGAGAAGATGGCCGTGAACACAGTCAAAGGGACTGTTTGACCACAGGCAAGCTGTGGTGCAGCGGTCAGTCCATGCCTTAACACACACATGTTATCCGTGTACATACTGTCTACGTGGTCGTTGAATCAGGATTGTGGTATGGGTCAGCGTCGAGCGTCGAGATGGTTCAACTTCAAGAAGGAGATAGCGCCCAGCCACGCAACAATCACTCGGGCGTCTAACCGGCTCCCTCTCGACCGTGGACCACGATGTGAGGACTCATTTCTACCCTTAGAAGTAACCATGAATACAGACAGATTTGTTATAAGGTTGCTACAGCAGGGAAAAGGAACTGGCCAGCGATGGAAACCATCGGTATCGTATCAGCATCGCCGGGCGGACTCGGAGGCACCACAGCCCGATGCACTTGTAAAGCCTAGTAGTCTCTCAGAGATGTCACGGAGAAAAGCTTCGGAAGACGTGTCCGTCTCTTGACACCATCTCCCAAGCTCCGCGAAGGTCTTCGGAGGGGACGTCGGCGGTATGGAAACTTGTGAAAGCGAGGTTCGCAGCCGACTGGCAAGGTCATCGGTCTTGACTGCGGCGGGGCAGATAGGCTCGGATGTAGGCCCTCTCTGCCTACTCGGAGGGATACCTAAG
>ML211765.1:0-12533 GCA_004369055.1 Polyporus arcularius HHB13444
TGCTCTGATCGTACTCTCGTAGTATCCTCGTACGCCGTGGTGTATATCGCAGTAGCTATTGAAATACAGACATTCAGATCATTGTTCGCCTATTTTGATTTCGACCAAGCATTCTGTCCCGTCTGCCGTGTCGTGGGGATGATCTCCCTTCCCCGGCCATGCCCGGTTCTCCTTGCCAAAAGGTCCATTCGCTAGTAAGCTGGACATTCGACTCCAAGACGGACCTGCGCTTGTCGGGCTCGCAAGCGATTGCAATCGGCTGAGGGGGAGATTGCGCCGTGCGCAATGTATGGAGAGTTCTATGTATGCGCTTGCGATCCTCACGCCGCTTGCGAGCGATTGTGGTCCTCGCAAGCGCTTGCACGCGCCTGCGATCGTTTCGGGACTTTGCTGATGCATGGGACAGCCACATGTGACGTGCCTCCTCGCGCAATGCCGGAATCGCGCTGTTCATTGAGTTGCAGGTCCTGCCCGTAACTACACCGCGCCATTGTCAACTCTAATCGCGCATGTGTCTCCGCTTTCAGTTTTCTTGGCATCTCCGTGTTTGTGCGTCACTCATACTTCATGAACCGCACATATGCCCCTCGTGAACGTACATATGCTGTTCTGGACTGCTGCTCGTCCTATAACCTGCGTCCGTAGAACGCCCAGTGTTTCATATACATAACGCCAGCATTGTGCTTATCTAATAATTATCTACAGTACGTATCTCCCGAAACGTTACTTCTCAAGATAATCGCCGCCGGGCGGCGAGAATTTGGCTCTTCCAATCTTCTTTCGGCGTGGTAGCATTTCTGGGATTGTACATGTCACAAACCACCCTGTGACTGGAAGAGGTATATGCACAAAGAAATTGCTCGTTTGGGCGGGGGAGCAGCCGCGTCCGGTAATAGCCGACCGCCGCGCACCCACGCCTCCATCAACCGGCACGAATTGTCACCACGCTGTCCTCGTACGTACGATGCGTCTCGCGCTCATAGGTATCGACATCGCTGCCATTGCGGGCTGATTCTTCCCGCCTAGGCGCGATTTGGAACGGTCGATATCTCCGTGCAGACTCTACTTATCGGGGTGGAATCTCGCACACGCCCGATGCTGCCACCCACGCACGGTTGCCTCGTCAAATACGACTTTCATCTGGCATCTTGTGCCTGCCGCACAGGACGCTCAAGCTTCAAGGCCCTTCATGACGTCGCCCGAGCTGTCGTTGCCGGGAGAATTTGCTGCGGCGCTGCAGTGTGCAAGGTGAGATGTACGACTACTACTGTTGACTAGTATGGAGACCATGAACGTACCTGACAGATTACCGGAGGTCCGAGGCGTTAGGCATACCGTTATCCAGCGTAGGATCTTGCACGCGGCATCTCAGAAGGCACCGGCGCACAATCGCCTTTCTGAAGAACCAAATACGAAAGGAGCATGTCTACTCCTGGCTGACGGCTGCAGGCATGCGCCAAATTGGGTTCGAAACTTGCGCCGTTTCAAGTGGGGGTCTTCGACCGGTATCTGCGTCTGGAGACTCAGACGAAGAAGACGAAGGGAGAAAGAACTTATAAGCACTTGCACCCCATGCCCTTACGTCCGGATTCACCCGTCTTCTCTCGGTCTCATCACCATGCCCGTCAACCCTTCTGATCATGCTGAGAACTCAGGGCGCACCGCTGAGGAGCGATTCAGATGTTTCGGAGAGTGGGTGAGAACGTTGTTCGTCCTTGCGGACTGTTGCCACGGTGAGTAGCGAGAATATCGTCTGCATTTGACCGTGCGACACCGACGAATATCAACTTCAGTGCTTCCACCACCGGACCAAGTTGGTTACGACGCATGCCCGGAATGTGTCCGCTGGTCGCTATCTGGTATGTGGTCGTGTCTCGCTAATGGGATCCGTGACGTTGACGTCGAGCGATTCAGGCCGTGGGCTCATCCACATTCACCTTCCCGTCCAGTACAACGATTCCGACGACGACGGTAGCAGCTACCGCAGCGCTACTAGTCCCCCTTCCGGCCAATCACCGCCGGAGGAAGACGTGTCGCCCGGATCCACACTCGCCCCGAACGCGAGTACGTCCATCGACACCCAGGGACGCGGCGCATCCCATCAGGAGGTGCCCAGGTCGTCGTACGTGGGGTTGGTCGAGGCGCTCGCGACCATAGCCAGCCTTCCAGAAGACAGCAATGCGCATCTCCCTCGTCTCCGTCCGGACCATCGAGTGGTCGTCGTGGATTCCAGCCTAGAGCACCATGACGACTCAATCTCGTTCACCACGGAGTCGTCATCGGACTCTCTCTTCAGTAACTCTGAAAATGCCCGAGAGATCGACTTGTCACCCGACGACGGAGACAGTGAGGCCATCGACATGGTGCCCGTTGACGGTCTTGACCCTGCTCATATTGCTTCCGCTCCATCCTCGCATCGGGCCGCTGCTTCCTTTGTCGCCGGGCAGCCCCGCGTACTTGCGCAGCTCGACCCTGTTGCTTCAGTCCACCCCTATGCGCCGTTCGTTTCGCCTGAGAGCGATGCCAAGAAATGGTATATTGTCACGAAGGGGCGAATCGTCGGTGTATTCGACAATAGGTATGTATTCATGTCTATCGCGTCGACATATTTTGATTGGTTTTTGTTGTAGTTCGATGGTGGACTACTCGGTTTGCAATATTGGTGGTGGTTCAGGGTGTGGTGGATACCCCTCGCGTGCGAAAGCCATCAAAGCTTTTCAGACAGCTGAGGCCGCTGGCATCGTGCTGCAGATCGCAACTGAGTAAGCGCATCACTGTTACCGTGACCGACGTCGGCAAGGCGATCTCCCCAACGAGCATGTCATCTCATTACTTCATTGTTGAACACATTCTCTGGTCCTGCCGACATGCAGAGCGAATCAGTATCGATGAGTATGTTCATTGCCTTGTGTGCAAGGGTCACCCCAGCCCAATCCACCACCGAGTCCACCCTCTTCCCTGTCCCAATTCCCGCTTCCCTCCGGCTTTTTCAGCGGGTCCCAAGTCGCCGCTTGGCCTCCTCGCCATTTCTCCAAATCCGACCCTCAGACCACTTGAAACCTGACCCTACGAGCGAGATAGACGCCTGATAAAGCACACTCGCCTACTCTCGTCGTATTGTAGCCGTGTGGCGAACTCACCTACTCTCGCGGGCACGAAAACGAGATACTTAAAATGAGGCGGGATCGACCTTGGAAATGGCCACCTTGCCCTTTCTTCTTACTTCCACTCTGTTGCTCGCTAGGTGAGCGTCCCCGTGCCTTGCGCGCACTCTCTCTACTTATTCAAGCTCTGCAGTGCTCGCCAGCGTGGCGTCGGTCGGGTGGCGCCTGCGTACGTGTACTCTATAGGCTGCGACGGTACCCCGTGCCCGGCACCAGAAAGTCCATCGACTTTCCTCTGATGGAGCGCTTACGCCAAAGCTTCGCGTTGCATGGTTGATTGGTGGGTGCGCACTTGTAGGTGCCGCGCCCGGAGCTGTCTCGGAGCGGGGGTAGAGGGCGAAGCAAGAGCGACAACAGATATGTTCCTGTACTGACGGGTCGAAATCGAACGCAGTCAGGACGATGCGCGCGCAAGGAAACGCAGCAGGCCATTATCGAGTTATCCTCCGTCGTGAGTTGGCATGTTCCACGCGCATAGATTAGTGTGAGTCTGAATGTGCCACGCATCCTCGCAAGGAGAACGTGTGTTGCTCGTCCCGGAAGACGATATAGGACATTCATGGTGGCAGCCAGCAATGTCTGCGCATACAGAGGCGCCAATGCCATGGTCCAGGTGAGTATGATCCGATGATTCGTAGATTTATCCCTGAGCTCGATGTACTACTTATATTCCTATATGCCTCGCATGTATCGGCGAGCTGAATGTACAATGCGCCTATCGTCTCCGCACCCAATCTTGATTTCCTATCAGCCAGGCTGAGCGCATCCTTTAGTAATACAATGACGGAGAGGGTTCAATGTTCAGCAGCATGATATCAATCAAATTCGCTGCTAGTCCTTCGCGCGCAGTGAGGTGACGGTGAGGCGGAAGGTACGCGTGGATATCACTCAGACGTTGCACTACAACCTGTTACCTGTGATACGGGCTTCGTCTGACCTAGCTTGAGATGCATGCAATCACCAGCTGCGCGCGATACACGTGTTATATTCTTGCGGCCATAATCACTGGGGAATCGGTACATGACCATCACTGCCGTGTATGAAACAGCTAACCTCGATCACATTCTACCAATGTCGAAGAGAGGATGCTCTACATGATATATCTTGCAAGCCGTGCGGTCAATGCTTCAACAGACAACTTGCGGCAGTGTCGCTTCACCTTCTTGTCCAGCTTAACGCGGTGCACATTCGCGCTGATGAATAGAATGACTGTCAGTGATATCGCCCCGTCCAAGTGCACGAGAGACACGTACAGATGGTCGAATAGACCGCCAAGGTATGCGAATCGCATTCCAGAGTCGCGAGCCCTGATGACAGACTGTCCTGGAGTAGGACAGAGGGGACAGCGATAAGGTTTCGCGATAGTGACGGCCGAATTCGAGACACTACGGCGGGATCAGCGTCACAACATACCAGCACCATAATGAATAAGACATACGGTGGAGGCCGCTGTGCGCGCATCGTTCGACATATTAGATCGACGGACATCCAAGTATAGTAGAGCAGAGACTGGAAGGGGATCACGTCTTCTGGCCAACCGCATGCCAACCGCTGTACACGGAACTCCTCGGCGAGGCGCTTGCAGGTGGGGACGCTCTCTGGACTGATGAAGTCGCAAGCAATCTTGATGCAATCCGCCTGATTGGACACCTGGAAGAGGGGAGAACGGTTGTCAGACGAACGAAGACTTACTGACCTGATGTGCACAACCAGCCGGGATAAAGACCGCGTCACCGACACCCTGGCGGATAGTGTACGGGCGTACACCATGTCGAGCACTCAGTTCCTGTAGCATCGTAGGGGTTATATATGTCTCCTGGTTATGTATAGGATCTCCGCTCGCGGTCGTGCCCATTTCCCGCTGTAGCCTGTCTGGCGTATAGGTACTGCCTGACGAGCGGTGCATCCTCAACAGCGAAGATGTGCCATAAAGCGTATCCGCGCTGGCCATCCTTCCGGGTTGAGGCCCACATTAAGATATTTACCGCGTCGGACAGGTCAAGGTGGAGCCTGGTGGAGCCTGAGTGCTGGTCGTCGTGACTTGTCGACAAGGCATTGTACATCTTGGGGCCTATGTAAGCGCCACTGGTTAGCAACCGACAGGCAGACAGAATAATACATACCTAAGTCAGGAGCTACTTCATTTTCTGGGTAGTGCGATGCAAGGTTCATGACGCCAGAAGATGTCGTATAAGATGGTATTGGAAGAGCGGTCTCGAAGTCCTGGTACAACTTCGGAAAAAGCTCCTTAAATCGATTCTTGGGCGGCCAGTCCTGTGGACGTTGGGTTCACGAGTACAGAGAATCACACGACGGAGCACCTACTTTGAGCTTCTTACTTCGATATGACGGACACTGAGCCTTTCCGAAGAGAGAGAAGAATTCTTTTAGCTTGATCATGGTGACCTCCCCGGATTCGCAGTCTTCAACTTCGCACTTCATCTCGCCGAACCGTTCAGAAAACGCGTCCGGAGTCCACAGTGTTTGGAAGTCCCGGTCGACATCCTTGACGACAATTGGGATATGCTCCCTCCATATCGACGCAAACTTCTCCTGCGAGAGCTGATTCTTCGGATAGCAACGAGCAGTGCGCGACTTCCGTGGCTCCCCAACATCATCCACAGACTCAACCCTGCCATACATGGTAAGTCGCGCTGCATGCTGCGAAGATCCGTGAGTGCGACGTACGGCCCTTGAATGGCTTGGATGGACCGAATCAGATCCTCCAAGTCGCTTGACTTGAAGCGCGTCAAGCGTATCAGCATGTCTTTGTCGTGACAGCATACGGGCAGCTAGGTCTAGTGAATATATGGTAGCCAGTGAAGACAGCCGTGTACTCACTATTGTGCACTGATAGCACCATTCTTGACCGCAGAGCGTGCAAAAGTAACTCTCGGAAAATATGCATGTGCCGCAATAGTCTGCGCGATCATAGTTCAGCAGACGTATCGCGGGTCAACACGGGAGAGCAGACGGCCGGCTCACCGCACGTGGTTCTATCCGCAAACGCCATAGCTCTAAAAGTCAGTCCGCAGCTAAGACTTGCCTGCTTCTCATTGAGCAGGATTGGGAGGAGGTAAGTGGCTGCGAGTTGCTACACCGATGCTCAGCAGTTGGGATGGGGACCGAACACTCATCACGCCAGAGGACACTCACCTGCTTCGTAGCGACTTCGTTACTGGAGTGAGGTTGTCGATAGACCTCGTTCAGGGGGACGCCTCCACTCGGCGTCGAATCGCCGAACTGGTACGCGAAGGAGTTCGACGCTCGATCATACTTGAACCAACGGAATCCTGGAATGTTGAGGTGTGAGCGCTGATCACGGAAACATTCGCACATAACCTCTACCTTTGAATGCACAATTTTCTCTGGCGCCTGGTGGTTTGTCCTTACGGAGGCAACTTGCGCATTTGGGGACGTTCGGTCGCTCCTTAGATGTCAGCCCAATGAATTCGGCTAACTTTGCGGGCATGCGAGAGCACACGGTCTTTTGCAGGAGCTCACTGCATGAAGACACACTGTTAAAGCGCCTGCATAATATTGAGCAGTAGACACTTACCCGTCGGACCTGTTCATGACGGCGATTGGCAGAAATCACGCTAGACTCAGGCCTAGTAGCGGCGTTGCAGTCAACATTCAAGAGGGCGCTCAAAGAGCGCTCGCATAGGCACTGGCGCCGATCGTCTGCTCTTCCACCACCACGTCGTCAAGACCATATGTGCTCGCAACGCTGCAGCGAGCCACGACTACTCGATACTTCATCGTCTCCCTCGCATATATCGTCTTTCCGGCTGAACCTCCAGAACCTGGCTCCAGGATCGCTCCACTCGCATCTGCCACCGCACAGCTCGGACATACATCAGGCTACCGTCGTGGATCCGGAGGTATCATCTCTGTTGGACCAAGGGCTAGCTGCGTAGGCTGTGGATATAGCGGGTTGTCGTCCTGGCTGTCTGGAGATGGCGAGCGCGCCGTCACGGGCGTGAGTGTGCTCATTATTCCGTATCCGCGTATGTTGACTGACCCGCTCTCTAGTCCGAACTGGGTTAGCGATCAGACCTTGGTTGCTTTGCGTAGGAGGCTCTGGCTGCTATGTAGACATCCTCCGGGGGCTCTGGCGTGCGCGTTGGCGCAGGCTATACTCCGCGCACTGCCGCTGCTGCTGTCTGCGTTGGAGGCCCTGACCGCAAAGGCAGTCATCCTCCTGGAGCTCTGGCGCGCGCAATGGCGCGGGCTACACTCCGCGCACGACTTCTACCCGATTCCTGGTCCGCCCGCTACCCTCACAAGCCGGACGACGGTTACCCACGCACGTCTTATCTGATTCCGAGTACCCGCTGGCAGCCTCAGGAACCGAACGCTTGAATACTGCTTGGATCCACCTGGATCCACCCGACCGCACATCGGTCTTCCACACTAGCTTCAACCACCGGCCATCATGTGAGTGTTGCCGTTGTCATGGCCACGCAACCATGGTCTGATGTCGTTTTTGCAGGTACTTCCACGCTCGAGGCCTCACGACTATAAGCTTTTAAGGTATTAGTTGCTGCCCATGTAACTGGTATGTGTCAAGCATTCATCTCGTACGAGTTATTTGGCTGATGCTGTGACGCAGTGCATGCAGGCGAGATGCATGCAGAGTGGCTTGCACGGCCAAATCAAGGTACGTCGTGTACTTCGAAAAGTGGCATCGACCCTCACTGACAGCGGCAGGAAGATTCTGCATCTACCCGTTTGTCAATTTGGACCGGCATTTGCGACAAACACTCCGTCTGCCTCAGTGTCCGCTCCACCAGAATATGCGGTTGCCGGAGCTACAATTTGAATAGCCTGACGCACAATGAGCCGCGCGAGGAGGGCGGCATTGGCAGTGGGACTCAACGGCGAAGAGAAGGGTGTATGACTGCGTATGAGTGGTCGTAAATGTCGCACACACAGCGAATGCCGGGCTGGTAAGTTGTCTTTGTGACCGGTCCCGCTTGTATGAGCGATATTGATGGAGACGACGTGTCTGCAGGTGCGACTGGCTCTGTGGGCGTTGGCCATTGCTCCGGCGTCACGACCCGGAATCGTGGATGATATGACGCCGCTGCGAGCGAAGATATGTCACAGTTTACGTAGTGCATCTTACTGGCTCGTCGCCCACGCGCACTCCCGGCAGTTGTCACACTATCGTTTCGACAGTTCTCATCCTCGGCGGACCCCACTCTGGGCCGACACTCTCATGCGAGACTAGCTCCGCCAAGCCGTCTAGCTCTCCTCCTCACGAATGACGAGCCCTCTCTGCGATGTCACCACTCTTGATACAGGGTTGGTCCGCATACGTGGTGGTACGTCAAGACCGTTGGCAAGCGGCGTGCGATCAGCGACGGCGTCGAAAGCGCGTCCCGGACTGGTGTGCCACAAGTAAACCATGTCCCCGATGTCGCCGATCGACGACATTCTCCACATCCATTGCGCAAGCTCCCTCGCCCGTTATCGTTGTTCCCTTTGCTCAACACTCTGTTTCTCGCGAACACGTTCAGGTCCCTATGTCCGTGTCTCCGACCGTACCATGCACGATCAGAGGAGATGCGAGACGTCACATGAAGCGGTGAGTCGTCAGTTTTCCCGTGATCCTCATGTCGACGTTGACCGTTGAACGGTTGAGCGCAGACCAGTTCTCGGCCGCGCGTGGGACGCTCCTGCGAGTCGCTCTTGGTCAGTGTCCTTCAGTTGATGTGGCTACCTCCTGCTGACCCGCTCCTAACACTAGCATGTATACGGAGTTCGTCGACCCAACGCTTGAGCACGACCTGGGATCACGCTCGAAACCTTGGGCCCTGTCGCCGCTTATCGCGACCATGCCGTACTTCGAGCACCGACCCATAGAAGCGGGCGCGCCCGAGCCGCCGTTCCCGCCGAAGGAGCGCATTGCAGACGACACGACGAGGCTGCGGACCACGAGCGCGAACGGCAACGGCAAGAACGGGAAGACGAAGGACAGCCCGTCGAAGCGCCGCGAGTACTTCACGATACCGCAGGATAGCATCATCGCCGCTAGGATCCTCAAGTTCGCGTTTCGTCACAACTTCCGACTAAGGCTGGAGATGCGAATACTGACTACGAATCGAAGTATCAGCATATTGGTCTAGGTGAGCAACTTTAGTCATGCATACCACTGAGTCTCCTGACTGCTACGGGACTTACCCAAATTCAAGCTGTCAAGTTCACATCTGTTCGAAGCGATCGCACTCGCTATCACCGCTGCCGCGCAGCTCACAACGTTCGACAGCCCGGTCCGTGTTCAAGACCGGGACTCCGCCGCGCCCGCTCGCGAGCTCGGTGCGAAGACCCACGTGATCCTAGGGACCACATGATTCACATCAAGTCATAAGTGAGTACTCTACACAGTCTTGCTGCAAAGGACTCCGTGTATGAACCGCGGCTTCGAGATGCGCCGTCTAGGCAACCTACAGTGCCTGATGGTTCCCGTATCCTTCCACGCGTTCGCTGCGTCTCTCGAATCGTGTAACGGCCGACGGGGTCGGGGACGCGGCCGCGGCTGCAGGCCCGGGTATGGGTGAGAGCGTGAACGAGTAGCTGTGCGGGGGCGCGTTGTTCCTGATCACCGCCATGAGCTTTGCGAAGATGGACGTGAGCTGCGTCGACTCGGGCACGTACGGGGAGTGTGTCGTAGATGCCGCCGTGTCTGCCGTGTGCTGCTCGCGCGGCTATCAGTCGCTATGTGCCACTGATTACTCCCCATGCAGAGCGCATTTCCACTGGCTGAGGCCGCAGCGGAGCACCCCACCACTCGGATTCCTGGCATGATGGGCAGCCTGCCAGGCCCGCCCGCTCGGTGGAAAGGTCAGTGTCGAACAGTCTTTCGTTCGTTCCAGCACCCGCTACCAACCCACTGTTACTTACGCGGCGAACACGGGGGACACGACAATGTTAGAGTCTATCAGGGGCGTGTATCGCCTATCGGAGGCGAGATGCGGTCCAACCTCGGCTTCTGCAAGACGGTACGCAGGACGTCGTCCTCTCATGAATGTGTGCCCTTGACAAACTCACTGCCTCATCTCTGTCAGGCACTACTGCGATACCTCGCGTTAACGGCTGTAGCCGTAGCTTCTATACCACACCGTCGCTGTGCATTGCGGCGCATGGCCGGATACGCCGAGGCTAACAATCTCTCTTTGCCTCGATCCTGGGCGTCCAGGTACGTCTGCGCTCGGATCCGAAGGATCGTTAAGCTGCTTCCGCACTGTGTACGCTGACGTGTCCCATACAGAGTATGCCACGATGGTCTGCACGAGATCAAGCTCCGGTCACCGTTCCCTCATGCATACCACCGCTGGGTCATGCGGCATTGGCACTAACAGCAACTAGGCCGTAGGAGCGAGGCTCTAGTATAACGAGACGACAGGGCAGGGAAATTGGGCCACTCTGGGCGTCCGTTAACAGAGGCCGGGGAGTGCTGGAGCGCAGATCGCCGTGGGCAGGTCCGTGGGCAGGTCCGGTCTCGCAGTTGTACCACACGGCGCCCGAACAACGACCAGTACGAGTTCGACAACTCCTCCGATGTGACGCTGGATCTACGACACTGCGAGCACGGCGTCTAACTCGTACAAGGATACCAACGGGCTATGTCTGCCGTCACGGACACCGATAGTCCCGCGTGAGCCGGACAGAGTACTTACGCCACCGCCACGTGCGGCTAGTGGTGGTGGAACCCGGATCAGCGCGACGGGGGCTTTATCATCTCGGCAAGAAGTCGTGGATGGTGCCTTTGGAACGGGCCAGACGACGCCGTCACCGTTCAAGATAGCCAGCGCATCGTCCTGAAGGAGCCATGTGTGAGTTTTAGTAGCCGTACTCCACGTCGCCGACGCTAACATGTGCGGCCATAGTGCATCGCTTTCGACCTGGGCATCTCGCGTCAGTACCTATTTCCTGCTTTGACTATGCTGCCAATATTCCGTGCAGATGTTCGACTATGTGTGCGGGTATACCAGCGCGACGACATCGCCAGAAACTCGGAGGCGCAGTCGTGTAACCATACCCGATCTCGCAGTGACTGTTCAGACGCCCGTTAATCCGATCGCAGCAACGCGTACTCGATTCCGGAAATTCGGTCGTCCCACCGTCAAAACCATGGAGAGCAAGAAACATATGGGGAGGAGGCGTACGTGCACAGCGATTATCGAACGACGGAAGAAGTGCACGCCGAGGTTTTCAGCACAGCATACCACTTGACCACCACGACGAGTCGACGACCGCACATCAATCACTTCAAGAGGGAAACGCCAGACGTCGCAGCAACGTATGTATACATGAAGAGAACATACTCCAAGCTCCAATAGTCATCCGCCTGCCCGCAGTTGATCGCTCGAAACGTCGGTTGCGTCTAGCCGGCTAGTGCTCCCTGTCGAACATCGACGGTCAAGCAGTTTTCAGCACACAGAAGACTCACAGTCAGTAAGGCAAGCGTTAATGCCGCCGCCCGGATCCGATCATGCTGCCAGGGAGACGAGACATGCGATTTGCTCCTCGTTAAGCTCGAAGCATGTCGTGAAGCCAAGCAACGGAGGAGGAACCTACTCAGCGGAACCTGCGATCTACGACGTCACCGAGCCCTCATGTCGTAATCAGCAAGCTTATTGAGGCCGCGTTCGGAAGAGACGCCTCGCAGCGTGGCGGAATCGGCTGCACCCGGTCGGCCCCGGTGTCAGGGTTACAACGAGCTCGTAGATTCTCATGGCTCTGCGGCCACGGCTTTCTGCGACGGCGTGGTTCGCCCGTTTGGCTGTGTTCGAGTCGAGACTGGTACTCAACTGATGTGTCTTCACAGCGGACGTCTCCGTCCGATTCTCCTGCCCGCAGCTTGGTGGACTTGGTGAAGAGGAAGAGGATTGTCGCAACCGGCCGATCTAGGACTAGCAAGTCCGCGACAAGCAGATTCGGGATCGTGCTGGGGACGGCACGACGGCAGCGACAGACGGAAGAGAGCGGAGGCAGGACTCCGTCCCAGGCTCATGCCGCCAAACACGAGCTGGTGAGAGGCAGATCTGCAATGCGGAGGACGGATCGTGAGCTCGGGTGCAGAAATCGAAGGTGAGCGACCTAGGAACCCACACATCCGCTTCGTCCGTGCCTTGTGCTAACTAGAGACGGATGTCAACGTTTGTAACAGAGCTCGACAGCTAGCACCCGCGTACATGCGCCACTGGACAGGAGAGGGGACCGGAGAGCACTGCGACCGGCGGCGTGCACATTGGGCAGTCAGAGACAAGGCTGGTAGAGACCCGTACGTAGCACTTCATGGTGCATACGTACGCATGGCTCCCGGTGTACTCAACGAAACACGTGAGTGTTTGTTCAGGT
>ML211766.1:0-12522 GCA_004369055.1 Polyporus arcularius HHB13444
CGGGGCAGGAGTTGATATGGAGCTCGCTGAGAGACGTATGGTCGCATACTGGTGCTGACTGGAAAGAGCCGTCCTGGGGTACAACGATCGGAGCGGCGTGTGCAGTCTTCAAATCCGAGCAGGGTGCTCGGAAGACTTCAACCGAGAAACTCTGGTGTATACTGGCCACAGAGGCAGTCCATCTAGTGTGGAAACTTAGATGTGAGCGTGTCATTCAGAGAGACGGAGCAGAATTTGCCAGGCAGGAGGTAGTCAATAGATTTTACTCAACACTGGAGTCCCGTCTGAATCTTGACAGACGGACGGCGGCGAGGGCGAGAGGAAAGAAGGCTCTAAAACCGCAGGAGGTGGATCAGATCTGGCGTCCAATACTGGAGTGCAGCGATAACCTACCCCCGAAATGGGTAGTCGATAACGGGGTTTTAGTGGGTATCAAACGGGGGAGGTGAGGAGGAGTTTCACGGACACCGAGGAACTCCTACTCACCGCCCGCGATTGGAGTCCCACACTTTGTGCGTAAGGTCATTTCCTCGTAGTGGTATATACAGTATTTATGAGGCACGTTCGAGGGCTGATACCTTCGAACGAGCCTCGCAGCGTGTCCGGTCGGTAATCACCGACTTGAATTTGCACGACAAGCCCGATGGGACCAATGCAATTCAGGATAATTTACGCTCCACTAAATAAAAAAAAAAAAAAAAACTAAAGCGAGTAAGTCAGTAAGTCAGTAAGTTACGAAGTAAGTCAGATTTCAGTGAGTTAGTAAGCAAGAGTAAGTAAGTATGTTTGTATGTCAGTGAGTGAGTAATAAAGTAAGTAAGAGTGGATGATCAATGAATTAATGATCTCTCGGCGTTTGCGACGCGTCTTAAACATCGACCATCACCATCACCTTGTGATCTGCCTCCAAAGTGAGTACCGTAACCTGCTGTTGTGATGAACTAACAAGCGGTACAGGTCTACCGCAGACGTCAGTGTCTGGACGTCGCGAGGAACAGCGCATCATCCGGACGTGGGCGGGGGTATATAGACTAACAACTCGAGTGTTGTTGCAAACCTTCGACCAGCCTTCAACATCACATCGGTTGCCTTCACACTCGTTAAGACGTTCCTTTCTTAGTCTACCCATATATACCCCAGGTGAGTCTCACAGCTTCGTCAGGTTCAGGAAACGGCTTCGCGAACTCGAGAATTCGGGCCAGATCCCGGAAGCTCTCTCCAGGACTGAAACTGGCTAGCAACACCCCCACCCCCTCACAAGCATGTCGACATCAGCGGCCGCAAGTCCAAGCGCGACCTCCACCATCTCTCCGCAGGCGTCGCACTCTGCCACCACGCTCGCACTAGGCATCTCACTCGCGGTCGTCGCCTCTCTCGTGATCGGCGGTCTCGCTCTCTACTTCGTGCGGAGACATAACAAGCAGAAGAGGGTGCGGGAGCGTACGGAGGAGCTATCCTCGAACAGGCGGACATACATGGTCTCTGTGGATCCGAATCATCTCGCCGCTCGGGTGACACCGTTTGGAGTCGGGGTGAACGCGCCTGACGTAGAGGTGCCAAAGTTCGGTGAGTAACCCTGTTCTGATGCAGTGCTCTCTGCTGTTTTCCTCCACGTTGGTCATACACACGCCCTGTGCTTGAGAGGGTTGTCTTTCAAACCGTGGGAGGTGATGCGTCAAGGCAGCACGGCTGGGCGTCGATGGATGGTGCATCTCTTCTCACCCTGCGCACATCATCTATGTTGCACCGCTAGCCAATGAGTACGAGATGAAGGGGGACAGCTCCCAGGATGTACCACCGGGGAAGTCGCTGTTCCGGTGATCATACACTTCTGGTAGTTGCACGCACATGGACGATTTCTGTGCTATCGACCATACAGTCACGTTCCTTCGTACACAGATCTCTCACATCTTCATCACAGTGCACAGACCGGGAGAGAACATGCGCGTCGCATACCGACGCTCGGATGGCGGATGGGAGTTTCACCAGGCAGAGTCGAGCCAGTCCGTCGACCTACAACGCGAGCCCACCATGTCGACTCTGTACTCTCGTCCGACGAACACGAAAGAGAAGAAGCTCCGCCCGGGCGAACTGACTACGCGTGGCTACGTCGAGCCTGATCTCGAAGGCAACCCCCCTCCCGCGTATCATCACCACGAAGGGAGCATCTTCAGCGATAGCACCGGCGTGTAACGCGCTTCCTCCCCGCGGTGGCCCTCAGCCGGCTTTAACTGCCTACTCGTATGCCTTCACGTTTGGATCATGCTACACGCTATACCTCACGCTCTCGGTCGCCATGCTTTCTATGCGTATCTATCACTGGTCTAATTTGGATGTATCATATACCATTTGTCCATCTTTACCCCCCGAACTCTGTTCGGTCTTTCGCAGGCGTACATTCTTTCGTTTATTTATTGTATTCACCTTCGTAGTGCGCCGATGCGCTTCTTCTTTCGTAGCTAGTAGCAATCAACGCTTATGGCTGGTCTAGACAGTTTCGAGCTCCTGTGCAATGAACGGTCACGTTAAGTACTTGAGCCAATCTTGGCGAAGTCCAATACTTAGGCGCCAGTAATACACGGCTTGACTACGACCTCCATCATCGCATCTCATGCCCCCCAAAGCACACTCTAAGCAGCCTGCTCAGACGACACCAGCGGGCAGGAAACTACGCCAGAAATCAGCTCCGAAGCAGCCGTTACCTGTCGGAGACAGACTGAAGCGACTCTTCACCTCGCTATGCGCGCAGATCGACGGCGGGCACTTTGCGAACGCGATCAAGACGTGCGACAAGAGTACGTGTATCTATCTCGGGACTGAGAGCGGGCACTGACAGTCGATATGCAGTCTTGAGACTTGACCCACACGATGGCGACGCGCTGCAGACGAAGCTCTTCCTGCTCCTCCAGACCGACCAGTATGCGGCGGCACTCGCGATGACGGAGGCCCTCGCGGGTCCCAGCTCCGACACCGAGAGCGACAGAGACGGTCATCTGTTCGAGAAGGCGTACTCGCTCTACCGGCTGCACCGCGAGGAGGAGGCGACGGAGGTCTTGAGGGGCGTGAAGGAGAAGAGCGAGGCGGCGGGCAAGGAAGTGGACAGAGGCATCCTCCACCTGGAGGCGCAACTGGTGCGTGGTACACACTCCCCAACGTGCTTGCGGGTCGGCTGAAGCGGCGATTGTGCACGCAGGCGTATCGGCAGGCGTCTTACCAGACAGCCTGCGATCTGTACACCCAGCTGTTGGACACCGCGGAACCGGTGAGTATCCTGTTTGCCTTGTGCAGCCTCCTTCGCGTTCGATCTCCGAGAAGCTCGAACTGACACGCTCACTGGGGCGTGTGTCCGCGTTGGTGGACATCGAGTGCCGCCCACCGTCTGCGACTGTTCAGCTTTGCGCCGGGTATAGGGCTATGGGGCCGTAGATCATGACTCGCTCGGTGTTCTCGTGGCCCTCCGTCTCCAGTGCTGACATCGAACCGCCCCCAGAACTCGGAAGAGCACTCCGATATCCTCACCAACCTCGACGCCGCGCAGAAGCATCTCGACTTCATCACGTCTGGCTTCCTACACGCGCTCGATGCGCTCCCCACCTCCGTAGCAAGCACGTTGCAGACGGCTCCTCCGCCTCAGCAGCAACAGCATCACGTGGCGTCTGTCTCCGCACTCGCCACGGCCGCGGCCGCTCCTCCAGACATGCAGAAGCCCAAGAAGGTGCGGATGAAGCGAGTGCCAAAGGGCGTCGTCCCTGGGGTGACGCCCCCTCCCGACCCGGAGAGGTGGCTGAAGAAGAGCGAGCGGACATCGTTTGCGCAGGGGAACAGGCGACGCAGGGGAGGAGGTGGGGCTACGCAAGGAGCCATGGAACCTGCTGGCACTGGCGCCAAAAGCTCCGGCGGCGGGAAAGGGAAGAAGAAGAAGTAGCGGGCGGAAGTGTCAGGTTGGGAATAGGCAAGTTCGCTGTCCCTGAATGCCTCTTGGCTGCTCGGGTAGTCCCCGTGGCTGACGCATAAGTAGCGCGTGGCGGTGGTGCTTCGGTTAAGGCTGCCTCGCGTGCAAGTCGTGCACCACTTATGCTCTGTGCCGCTTTGATCATACATAGCCTACTTCGCAATTACCAGTACACGTGTTTTGGAGGAGCCAGTCGCTTTCGGTCTTGCCAACTTCCAAGACACTGAAGTAATTTCGTCCATATGTCAGTGGGCTGGCTAACCTCTTCCCCTTCTCATATGTCCAGGTGGGGCATCGAGGAACGATCACGTGGTGAATGCGCCTGCGCGTGGTATGCGCGAGGTTCACGGAGGTGCACGGCGAAGCGTGTGCGATGGACTCAAGCGCGCAATTTCCTTCACTACAGCCGTGATGGGGTGGTCTTACTTGCGAAAGGTCCGTTCTTTCGGAGGACAGAATCCATTCGTTGATGATCGTACTATTACTCCTCGGGTCATGAACGGACCTATGATTACCCCGGCGAAGAGGTCGCACAGACTCCGGAACGCGTACCAGCACATACCGGTGCGGACGTGGTAAATGAAGAATGCCGTCGTTTGCGAGGTACCATGGTCCGTCATCTCCGTGGCGAAGCCTCATGAAAGGTTTAGGCCTGGTCATCGCTCAAACACGTTTTTGTGATAATCTCTTTCATCCACGCGTTCCATTCTCCCGTCAAACTTGGGCCGGGCACGATCAGCCGCGCCCTCGCACTCGAGGCATGGACAGCATGCCCCACGCCACTCCGCACCCTCGCGGTCTCGCGTACAAGTACAGCGCCCCAGCTTTGCGACGGTCCTCAGCACCGCGGCCTCCCTCCGAGTCCTCGACCTCCCCCACGCACCGAGCAGATCATCCATCCCTCCCCCCGTTACGACCATAGTCATGTCCCCCAGCCAGGTCCTCGGCGCTGTCATCCTTGCTCGCAACGGAGATCGCACAGAGTGCTACCAGCACCCGGTCACTCAGAAGTCGGGTTCGACCGCGAGCACCCCGCTCGGTGAGGTACGTTGTTGGGTCTTTCCCTTCCCCATGGTTGTGCATGTTGCCGACGGCGTTTTGGTCTTCAGGTCGAGGCGTTCCAGCTCGGCCAGCACCTCAGGAAGCTCTACCTCAACTCCGAGTCCTCCTCGTACATCCGCGGCATCCACTCTGACCTCGTCGACCTCCATGAGGTCGCCGTCCGCGTCAAGGTCGGCGGTGAGGGCGCGGCGGTCTTCGACTCCGCTATCGCTCTCCTCCAAGGTCTCTACCCTCCGAACCCGAACAACAAAATCACCCTCGCCAACGAGACGACCGTGACGGCGCCGCTGAACGGCTACCAGTACATCCCGGTCGAGACGGTTGAGCCCACCAACGACCGTTCGCTCGAGCCATGGACGGACTGCCCGGTATGTTCCAGTGATGCACATTGTATGTACAGTAATTGAAGGAACGACTGGTCCAGGCATTCGAGAAACACGTTGCTAAGGTCCACAGTTCGGAGAAGTTCAAGGAAGTCGCCAAGCAGGCCCAGCCCTTCTTCAACGCGTTGAAGGACTTCGCCTTCGGCCATGAGCTCACTCTGGAGAACATGGTGAGCGTCATGATCTGCACCAGTATCTCAACGAAGTGCTCACCGCAACCTCTCTGTCCTCGTCGCGCAGTACAACGTGAGTAGTGGACATATTCATGACGGTCCTTAGTGCGCTAACGCGGGCGACCCTTAGATCTACGACTTCGTCTCCTCGCAGCTGATTCACAACAAGACTTACGCGCACCGTCTGCCGCCGACGTTCATCGAGCAGGCGCGCGGCTTCGCTGACTTCCGCGAGAACGCCATCTACTCGGACACTTCCATGGGCGGCATTGGCAACAGTACGTTGAAGATTCGTCCTGCCAGCTGCATCTTGAGACTGACGTATCACTGATCCGCGATGAAGTCGCGAGCAGGACGGCGCTCAGCTCGATCTTGAAGGCACTCCAGCGCATCGCGTTCAACGGCGACCCGCTCCAGCTGATGGTCATCGAGACCACCTACCAGCCGTTCATCTCGTTCTTCCACCAGGCCGATGTCGTCAAGTCGCACCCCGAGCTCCAGGCCATGCGTGAGTGTTCCTCACCTGTCCCGCGTCCCTCCCCTGCTTAGCAGACCGCGACGCTGCCGCACCGCATGTCGCTGACTATCCGTTTCCACCATCGCACTCGCGTCCACGTGTCATTCGCTCATACGGCCGTCCACAGCTGACTTCGGTTCTGCCATCGCGATCGAGCTGCGCCGCGCGCCCCCTCCGGACGCGCGCGACTTCCTCCGCTTCAAGTTCCGCAACGGCACGAACGAGGAGTTCCGCACGATCCACGTCTTCAAGCACCGCGAGGACATCCCGCTCACGGAGTTCATCTACCGCCTCGAGAACTCGGTCATCAACAGCAACCGCGAGTGGGCGCAGGTGTGCTCGACGTCCTCCGTCGACGCCGCGCGCGAGGTCCTCGGGCTGCCCGAGAGCGCGACCACCGGCAACGCGCTCGCGGACGTCACCATTGGCGTGTCGCTCGCGCTCATGGTGCTTCTGTTCACGTTCTTCGTCGGCAAGGTCGTGCGCCGCAAGCGCGCCGTCCGTCTCGCTGGCCCCGAGGTATGTCCCTTCCCTTCGGTGCCCCGCGGTGGACATTCGAGCTGATGTCATCCGCGCAGGAGAGCCTCTCCGCTATCCCGTCGGAGACCGGTATGCAGAAGGCTGCGGTCCGCTACTGAAGAGCCGTCAGCCGCGGTGTACCTCCGGGCGGCATCGGACAGGTGTGGGCGAACAATTGTGTCATGGACTGGATCGGCGACTGGTACGGTAGGACTGACAGTTCTGGAACGGTTGTAGTATCTTGACTGGCACGGATTGTATCACTATCACTGCGGGTCTCCGGACTCGCGTGTATGTAGTGTATGTATGCATGCTTCTGCTCTGCGTTCTTGGTGTCTTGTATCCAGCGAGCCCTACGTAGTCGCGGCGCAAGCTCCTCTGACGTCCGCGACTTAGGACCGACCAACGTATAGAATCACTGGAACAGCGCCAGGGCCCAGTACTCAGTACCATGTCTCGGAGGTTAGTATCGTCGTTTCATATCCTCATGCCGGTGGACACTAGGCGTACCGTACGTAGGATTTGTGGCTGAACATGGCCACATTTCATGAGGACCGTACACCGACAAGTCGCGTCTCAGGCACCTCGGCGGGAGACGATATAGTAACTACTTACTAGTACTTACGTCGTGTCAATGGGATGCATCGATCTTATCTTATCTCTCCCCTATGCGCGCCTGAACCGATTATACCATCTACTCGATGACGGCCGTGTCACGTCCACGTCCTGAACACGTCTTACTTTGCAGATTCCATTAGTAAACACTGCGGCTTGCGAATACGTCTACCGGTATTTGCGCAAGGATGTGAGGTCCCTCCGGTCGAAGGCCTAGTCATCTGAATCGTTGCAGGTGCGTATTCTTTGCACGTCGCATGCATCTTTGGAAGGTTCATAGGTTAGACTTCAAGGTCCAGGATACTTACGCTACAATGTCCCCTCATTTGCACGTCGTGGTCAGCAAGACTCGCGTACAGTCTGCTTGCGGAATATCGACTCCCGATGCCCCAAGTCACACACAGGATGGCACGTCGGCCCAGGTTGCGGCGCAGAGCCGACGATGAGTACTTACTCATTGGCGACCGACTGGAGATTTGTGAGGATGGTGCAAGGTGAGAGTTGACTTTGTAACCGTGATCTCTCCAGAGTACTCGCTCACTTACCGGCATAGCAGCGATACTACGAAAACGGCTCGATCTTTGCACCAGCCTATAGTCAGAGCATAGTGAGGCAGTTTCGATTGCCTTTCGACCGCCCACAGTATGTCCCAGGCTAGGGCATAGTGCGACACTAGCCGATGTGCCACTATCCGCAACTGCACGACATATGCATCTCCCGACGCATACCCCTCTCTCGGATTTCGCACACTCGCTGCTGGATGATGACACTTCGCTGTTGATCTGTGATTGCTGACACTTTGCATTTCAAGTCGATGGAGCCTGAGTGCGCAGGACGGGGAACGCCTCAGTATCGAGGAACTTTGTCGTGGCAATCTATCCGTCCCACGCCCTTCCAACTGCTATGGCTAAGACTGGCTTAGGTCCTGACTACGTACGTACAGCCTCTTCGCAGCGCCCGCATTTGGCACGTATGTACAGACACACTCTAGTTCAACCTTCCTGACCACAGTACATCACTCCCTCCTCCCAGCTCGAACGCACTCCCTCTCCCTCATGGACGGTGTCGCACCAGGTCCCCCGCGGCTGCCGATCGAACTATGCGAAAGGGTCATCGAGGCCATCTACAGCGAGCGGTTCTATCTGGTCTCGGAGGCTCTCACTACACTCGCGAGGTGTTCACTGATCTGCCGTGCATGGCGACCGCGCGCGCAGATGATCCTCTTCACGTACGTTCTCCTCAAGGACAAGGAGATGCTGCATCGCTTCGCCGCCCTCCTCGATAGCGCACCTCATCTGGGCCGCTACGTGCGCACGCTGTCCCTCCGGGGGCACCACCACCGACCGGACAGCACGGTCGTTCTATTCCCGACTGTGCTGCGGAATCGCCTTCCCAGCCTCGTCAGGCTGTCCATCGCAGAGGAGCAAGCCGCAACTCCTGAAGTCGACTCCGAGCCCTCACCGGTCAAGAAGCCGCCGCCCTGTCTGCCCATACATCCTCGCTTTTCCTCGTTGATAGCCCCATTCGCTCATGTTCGCGAGCTCAATCTCAGCAATACCAATTTTCCCTCGTTTGGCGACCTATGTCGTATTCTCGACCGGCTCTCTGGCCTGCGAGAAATCTTGGCGCTTTCTGTCTCGTACAACGTACTGGGTCTGCTCCCTCAGTGCGTCCTCAAAAACGTTTGCGGAGGAACATCGAAGCGCTTTCTGCCTAATCTACGGGCTCTGTTGGTGCGTCACCGCGTGATCTACTGAACGTTTGTGGACTGACTTGGCCTCCCGGAGGACAGTGCTACGACATGGGCGAAGAGGGCGCGCAGAGACTGACCGCAGCACTCGGCCCTTCGCTTCTTAAGTTGTGGGTCAAGTTCCCGAATGAACCCGTAGTTCCGAAGGTCGGGCCTGCTGCCAGTGGTGAGTCATGCATTCCGCCCGCTTGACCAGACATCACACTCATCGTGTCGCGTCCAGTCCTCGATAATAATTCAGAACTTCCAGTTGGATTCGACCTGCAGCAGTTCACGAATCTGACCCATCTTGGTTTCCGTCTCGGGCCAGGACTGCGCGACGACACTCCTGCGCTGGAAGCGCTACGTGCGACGCTACTCTCGTGGTCCGCACTCCTCAGTCGCACATCGGCTCGTCGTCCTGATACTCAGCCTGGAAATGTGAAGAACCGATATCTCCACTTAGGCGCATGGTGGAGAGCGGTCTTCACTCGAGAGGACTACGCTGCGCTCCTGCGCGCTCTCGGCGCCATCGTTGAGGATGCGCTAGTACGCACGACGATCACGCCCGGCCACTCTTCCGATCCTCCGAGAGCGCAAGGTCCGTCCAGGGAGGCGAGTCCCGACGCCGACCCGTGTTCAGTGACTGTCGTCATACGCGATCTCCGCGATAGGCTGGACTGGGAGGACTGGTGGAGCACGCAGATGGTCGGCTGCTTCCCGACGTTCTCGACGTGGAACAGACTTATCGTCCAGGTTACACATGCAGGTACGGGTAACGTCTGTGCTGCACCTCGAGCTCGTTGATGCTCAGACTTGTCTGCGTAGGCAACCCGAATGATCTGTGGAAGAGCTTTGACGACGCTCCGCCTGCAAGCGCGTCAGTTGCTCTCGATGAGCGGGAGAGGCTGCGTCTGCAGGCGATCAAAAGGGCGACTCTGTATCGGGGTCAAGTGCTCAACTAGGTGCGTCCGAGGTCGGAGCGCTCTTCACATATTGCTGCATGCTAACTGAACGGTCCTTGTGTGCGACTTTGGATACCGTGCTTTGTAAATGCACCGCGGCGTATAGATGGTCGGCTATCTCGCTCGTTGGAGTGTTCGCGGCTCGAATGGCTTGCGGGTGCGGTAACGTAGCCAGGAGGCTGAATTGCAGTCGCCTCAGGGCAAAGACGGGCAGGGACACATAGCCAGCGTGTATGACTTACTGCGTCTCCTACATAACAACATCTCCACACTGCACTCAGCGTTTACGCGAGTGCGGAGCGGTTTGCGCGAATGGTTTGAGTCCGGGACCCGGGCCCCAGCGGTGGAAGAGCGACAGCCGACGCGTCGTATGCGGGATGCGAGATGTCCATTGCTATTGAGCTGCTTCGAGTAGACAGAGTGCCAGACAGACGTCGATACGGGGCTCAGGATTGAGCATGAAGGCACTGGAGAATGCGTCAAGAGTCGTGGTCGTCGTCCGCGGATGGCCGAGATCACCGACGGTAATCTTATCTTATCTCTCTCCAGACCGCGAGCTCGCTGTCGTCCCCGCCCGACTCACCATCAACCTCCACGTTCTTAACGCATCCGCTACGGTCATCTCGATCCTGCGCTGTATTCCTTTCTGCTGTCTGAGGTCTCCTGCGTCTCCTTTCTCTACCCTCTGAGCTGTTGGCGTCTCCAACCCCGGGCCAGACGGTTGCGCGCGTCTCTACCAGGATACTAAGTACTGGATACTAGACGAGGATCGAGCTCTGCAAGCGACAAACATGTTCCGGTTTCCCTCAAGGGCATACGCGCTTTAGGACGGATTTGCTCGCTTGTTCGAGTATTAGTAAGTAATCCTTCGGCCATCGTCGTATGTCGCGGTCTCATTAGGACTCCTAGTGGTCCGTCACACGGCCCCGCTACTCGCTAAGCCCTCCGATGCTCTTACAAGACATTTCCTCGGATAAGCGTACACGGTCTGCGCCTGCATGTGATGTAGGTCACCCGCGACTGCGGCTCCCAGCGAAGGAGGGAGGCAGCCACCGAGGGCTCACAGGTATGCAAGTATGGCTTTACTACCGGTTCGTTCCACACCGATACCGATCCTTGAAGCTCTCCTCTACGAGACCCTACGCTTTGTCCTCGCCATTCACTCGATCTAAGACCCAGTGGATCCCATATTTGACGGGTCGTCCCTGTCTTCATGCAATCCCGTGGATGACAGATGGCGCCCAGGAGGAGGACGGTTATCATCGCAGGAATCTATGATTCAAATGGCAAGGTGGCTGCATCGGGCGGACATGCCGGTACGTTCTCTCCATCGACCAACCGAGACGTAGTTCAGTAACTGGTTTCTTCAGATACAGTTTACTGTTAAATCTCGGTGGCTTAGGTACGAGACGCAGCTCCGCGGCGTGCTCGAGTAGAGGGGCCATCACTGGATGAACAGAACCGCGACCTCACTTCCCCGCTTCCTGCCACTCGGTGGCGCGGACACGGTTCCAACTTCCGCCACCCCCACGTTAACAACTAGGCGGACGGCTCAAACTATCCCCGAAGTTGGCGAACCCCGCGCTCGACGGACCACAGCGACAGCGCACCGTGCTGTACGTGTCTCCGTCCGCCGTCCCGACCGCGCACTGGAGCGCCTCGTACCCCGTTATCCTCCACGCGTCTCCGACGCTGTGATCTCGAGTTTCGTGCTCCTACGTTAGCTCTGGAACTCCCGCCTCAACTCCCCCGCTGATCCTCACCCGCCCGCGTTGAAGTTCAGACCGCGCGGTAGACGTCCGCATACTAGGCCTGGGAACGGTTGCGCCGGCAGGCAGGGAAGGTCAATACAGACGGAGGTTCATGAATCGGTGCGGAGGAGGGGACTGCGCTGATGTCCGAGCCCACGACGCGGGAGCCACATCAGTCGGCGCATCTGGCTCGACACCGTCCGCGGATCGCTCAAGTCTTGGGCGGGGCTGTGTGATCGCAGTCGCGGCGACTGTCATTCAGAAGCTGGAGACGCGCTGCCGCGAGAACCGCGAGATCGAGGAACAGCGTCCATACAACCATACAGCAGCCATGTGTGTCGTCCAGACTCCATATTGCGGCGCCCAATAAACTGCTCCGTCTCAGGACGAGAGGGTCAAGTCACCGGTTCCGATCACACGTCTGGACCCACGCCGTTCATCCTCGTCCAGCATAGCCCTTCCAGCGATCACGCCGTCGTGTATCTCTCTGTCAAGTCATCTTGGACGAGCTGGGCCAGGATGCCCTCGCTGAAGATTTCAACAGCAAGATCTGTGAGGTCCGCGCCCGAAGGGTGTCAATTCTCGCCCGGCCGCTCAGCGATCTACAGCAACGCGAGCTGGCTGCGCATGGTCGTCTGCGTCGGTACGTGCTTTTTGTTGCCTGTATGATCCCACCCTGACAGTCACCGCAGGATAGTAGTCTTGGGTTCAGACCTGTTCGACCATGATGTCGTAGACCGCGCGGACACTTCACCATCAGCGAGACGACCGCCATCTTCTGGAACTCAATTCATGTCTGCAGGTGGTTCGAAGTCTTCGAGTCCACTCAGTCTGTTCTTTAGGCACGACACGATGC
>ML211767.1:0-12480 GCA_004369055.1 Polyporus arcularius HHB13444
AGGAGCTCGGGTCGGTGTCCTCGGAGGAGGAGGACGCGGAGCGCGCACGCGCACTGAACGACTCGGACTCGGAGGAGGGAGACGAGACGCGCACCGTCACGGACCTCTCGCCGAACGAGATCTCCGAACGGAGGCAGGAGATCAAGAACAAGATCCTCGCCGTCGGGAGGATGCAGCGCATCTTCCAGCTCTTGCGGTACGTCCCTCCCCGTCATCTCCTCCCCTGTGTGTCCGTTGCTGAACTGCGTGCCTCGTGTGCTTCCTGATGTGCAGAGAAGAAGCGGAGAACGCGACGGAGCTGGCGCCGGCGCCCGGCGCGGAGGGCGCGGAGCCGCCGACGATGTGGCCGGGCGGGTTCCACCCGTCGGGGGCGCCGGACGCGCTGGGCGTGCACGGGCAGCAGGTGCGGCGGATGATCCGGACGTTCAGCGACGCGCGGGCGTCGGACCGCGCGAACGAGCGCATGCCGCAGTACGACTACACGCAGCAGCCGGTGCTGCCGCTCGTGCCCGTGCCGAGCATGCGCATCCCCGGGCTCGCGCTCGCTGCGGGCGCGGAGGGGGAGGGGGCGGACGGGGACGATAACAGGAGGAATATGGAGGAGCTGATCAAGAAGGCGCTGGAGGAGGAGGGGCTGGGGGATGGGGGGATGGTGGAACGGTTGGCGGATCGGATTGCGAGGGGACGGAGGGGTGCGAGGCCGAGGGGGCTGAAGAGGTTTGAGACTGCGCCGTAGGCGGGGATGAACTGTTGAATGAGGATTAAGTAGTGGAGGTTAGTTTGTGTGTATGATACCCGGCGGCGTGTTGTTGTACTACCCCCATGCTAGTGTACGTGCACAGTGCTATCGGATGTTTTGATGGTCTTCGAGGGCATGCAGGAGGCTTATATAGGTCCTGGAGTAAGTATGGGCATGCATGCTCGACGTGTGGTATGGCGGTAGAGTCTTGGGTCATCCAGTGCGAGGCACGTCGTGACATAGTACATCGCACGATCTTCAGGATATCATGACAACAAGTAAGACGTCACAGTGTACGTATACATCAGAACAAACTTCTATCCTCGCTTCTTCTGTCCAACCGCTCTCTCCCTTGCGCACCGCCGTCGTCCGTGATCCCAAAGGCAAGACGTAGAGATGTGGGAGGGCGGCGTTAGGCGTTGGCGTACTTCTCGGTCCACTCGCGGCTGACGCGCTGTGCGTCCTTCTCGTTCTCCTTGTAGTGCTTCGCGACGTCGGTCGCAAGGGGATCGTCTGGGTTAGGCGCGCTGAGGAGGGCTTGGATGGAGAGGAGGACGGTGCGGATTTGAAGGGCGGGGGACCATTTGTCTGCAATCAATGGGGTGAGTTCGTGGTCAGAGGATCGGGGAGCGCCATAGAAGGTGGGTTGCGGTAGCTGCAGCAAGAGAGTATACGGAGGAGTGGACGGCGGGGGTGGCGACATGGTGCTGCGGGACAAATTCGGGAGACGCACCTTTGAGGATGTCTAGACAGATACGGCCAAGCTTGTCTGCACGGGGGGTGCGTGAGTTGCGCAGCGGGGGGTGGAGGAGAGGAGCGGCTCACCGATGTTGGGGTGGTAGATCTTCGTGAGGAACCGGACCTTTGGCGGGCTCATGGGGTATTCTTCTGGCAGAAAGAGCTCCAGTCTGAAGACGCCATCTGAAGTGCGAGCACAAACGAGAATGAAGATGGCGAGGACATGAGCAGGCGCAAGGAGATCATGAAATAATACGCACTCTGGAATGGACTGCCATCGGGACCCTGTATCGTGACATCGAAGTAGCGCAGGTTGTCGTCATGGGGCGCGGCGGTGATCCCTGGCGCGGGATCTGCGACAAGACGTTCGGTCTCCTGCGGGGTTTGAGGCCGACCAGGAGAAAGACAAGGAAGATAGCAGGCTCAGCGAGGCTGGTCGCGTGGGGTTACGAGGATGGCGCACCTTGATGATTCGCTACGATGCGACAACACATGCAGGTTTCGGTAAGCAGAGGCATTTCCTGGAGATAACCATCGCGAGAGGTACCTTGGGGAGAGACATGGCGGCGAGGGCAGTGGCGGTAGTCGTTGGAAGAGAACGACCTCTGCTCGTCTGCCGCGAAGCCGTCCCACATTCCTCCACAAAAGGCAACCTCTGCTTGCTGATTACGCCCCGGCCCGGCCCATGCCGCCACGCGTCCCGCCTCGCGTCGCGTCCTTCGCGTTAAAACCACCAGCTCCTTTCGGCGGAGATCATTTGGACTCGTGCGTGTGTGTTTTGAAAGCTAAGAACATCAGAACAGCAGCTCACACGTATCCGGTCAGCCACGCAGCCACCATGCCAGAGGACGCCACCGTGCAAGTACGCCTCTCTCTGCTTTCCCTGGACGCTCGGTGCACATCAGCGTCCCTGACTATCCGGATAACAGGCTTCCGACAGTGAGGAGTGGGTCCGCCTTACGAGCTCCGATGGGTACGACTATCTGGTCAGGAAGAAGGTCGCACTCTGCAGCGGCACCCTGAGAAACATGCTCAGCTCAGAAAGTAGGCCCACCCAGTGCAATGTGAATCGAACTGACTCGGCGTACACCAGGCAGATTCTCCGAAGCCCTCTCAAACAAGGTCCCTATGAACGAGCGGTAAGCATCGGTGCTCTTAGATCTGAGCCCGCGACTCGTACGCCGCATACGAGTGTCTGCGGCTGACTCGCGTTGTTCGTACCTCAGGGCGGTCATCGTGGAGAAGCTGTGCGAATACCTGATCTACAAGTCCGTGTACGAGCACGCGAAAAAGAACGAGGAGATTCCAGACTTCCAGGAACGCGTGTACCCTGAGATCTCCTTGGAGTTGTAGGTGGCCGGACCCCTGGGCTCCGTGGAGACCGCTGACCTCGTTGTCTTTGTCGCAGGCTGGTTGCCGCGGACTATTATGACGGTACGCTGCTGCGTTGCAGCGGTGGAGGACGAGAGCTGACATACTCTGAAACAGCATGACACCCACAGATGAGAGATGAGAGCCTCATACTCCGCGGCTCGGTCACTCAAGTTCCTTGAACGAGCAAGATTGCTCTTGGTGACTTGCGCTGAATACCGTATTAGTCCTATCATTGATTCCTATGACATAGTTCGTTCACTGAGGACTGGCGTGCCTGAAGCCGCTGCCAAACTGCTCAGCTACCGTTCCTTGTTAGCAAACCAGATGCAAAGTTTCCCGGTAGCGGGGATTGGGATTCAAAAGTGCGAAGTTACGTCCATGTAGTATACCAGAGCAGCGTGGCTCGCGAGACTGTGCCTCAAGCTAAGACGTACTTCTGTCTCCCCAACGGCCGTGTTGCTTCCGTCCTCGCTGACGGTTGTCCCCACGCATCATACCGGACGCTCTCCACTTTATCCAAGAACGCGACCGTCTCCTTCAGGAATGCGTGCTCTCGACACTGCCCTTCCAAATGAACTCCGTGAGGAGCATAGACTCCATATCATAGACTCCAAGCTCCAAGCTCGAGACCCCTGCCTCGGGTACGCCACGTCCGGTCCAACGGGGGCGAGAACCACGAGAGTGAAAAGGGTTGCATTGCGGCACGTCGGGAGGACAGGGCCCCGGGGAGAGATGACTGAGGCAAGACTAGCGACCGTCGCCCGCAGTCGCAGGGTTCGCATTCCGGCACAATATGCGCGCATTATTCACAAACGCGTGCACGAGCTCGTCGAACGCGTTCTGCTCCGCGACGCTGTACTCGGGCAGCCCGCGCTTCGCCGCCGTCATCAGCAGGTAGTCCGAGTGCCGCAGCTCGACCTCGAGCTCGTGCAGGATCTCCGGCTGCATATGGGGGGTCAGCGTGAGCGGGGAGGAAGGGAAGGCGGAACAACGCACTTTTGAGTTGGGGCCGGAGGTGGCGGTGACCTGGGTGAGGTCGATCGCGAATTCTTGGTGCGTGTAGCTCAGCCGGTCCTTTTTGCGGGAGTGGGTTGGCGACCCTAATGGCGGGGGAACTGCAGTGCGGGTAACAAGGAGACATGGTTGTCAGCATCGTATGGTGAAGCATGAATATGAACGATCTGGGGGAACACGAGCGCGACACGATGAAATGCGATTGTATACTTCTGGAGCTGGAGAGGGAGGCTCGCAAGATCTCCAAACGCACCTGGGATTTCCATGTTCACACTTATCCGCCAGTCGACCGAGCGTTTCGGACAGAATATGTCGAGATTCCCCAGGCGGATCTTGCGCATGCACGCGCGTACCTCGCCGGTCTTCTCGTCGCGCGTGACGCGAAGCTTCTCGCCGCGCCCGCTCTCGGGCGCGTAGAAGTTGTCGATGAGGTGCAGGTGCTCGTAGTTGATGTTCATCTCGGGCTTCTCCAGTTTGAGCTTGTTGAGCAGGATGTTGAAGTGCTGGTGTTGTCTCTGCGGATGAGGATGGTGAGCATGAGTAAGCGCGTGGGCACACCCAGACGTACTGCGGACATGTTCGACTCGAAGCGGAGGTCCATCATATTCGGCGCGATAACTGTACATTACGCGTCATATTGCAGGGAGCTGCACCGTCAATGCCAGACGCAGGAGCACGAAAGCCGAAAGACGCACTTGACTCTACCAAGACTGGTAGCTGCAGCCTCTGGCCGCCCGCGCGCTCCTTCAGCAGGCCGATTTTCGCCTCCACCTCTATGACTCCCCCCGTGTCCTGTGGTCGTTGGCTGATATGATAGTGGATGAAGTCCGCAACCTCGCGGATGAACTCGTCGAGGGGCTCGACGCCGATTATGGAGGGCGATAGCAGTGGCAACGCGTCGGAACCCGCGTCCGAGTTCGTGCTTGCGTGCGCATCTCCATCTCCTTGTCCATGGGCGTGTCCGTTGGACATTTGGTGTTCCGTATGCGTCTGGTTAGAGGAAGAGGCTTGTTGTGGTCGCGGGGACGAACGACGAGCGCGTTTTGACGGACGAGAGTCTGATGTGTCGCGTTCAGAGTCGGACGAGAGGAAGTCACGGTCCATGCAGTTCGCTGAAGTAGCGCGTATAGTTCTGTAGCAAGAGGTTACTAGAGACAGCGAGCAAGACGAGGAGGGGGCTGAGCTCGACGCGCACGCCGATTGCAGAGCGAGCCGACGCCTGCACGTGGCGCGCTCAGCCACCCCCGCATCGGCGTCTCCCCGCACTCAGCTGCTCTTGCTCTTGTCCACCATGTTCCGTCCGACGCGTCTGCCCCCGACTCTGCGTCGTTTCACCGTCCCCCGCGCATGCAGGGGTGTCGCCTCGGTCACCCCAGTGCTCCCGGAGCACTCTCATGGCAATCTGCCCTCGTCGCAGTCGCCTATAACCCCGAAGATGCACTTCTTTAACTCCGTCATGGAGGCCGGCAAGCAGATCCCGACTTACAGGGTCATCGATGGTGCGGGGCAACCCCTGGAGGGTGCTGAAGTTCCCGAGGTATGTGTTACCACTTCTGTCTCGCTCCGCCATCGAATGCCTTGTGAATTGGGCCCTCTGGAGGGTGCGGGACGGTCAAGAGAACGTTCGGCAACAGTGTCCCCGGCACGCGTCGTTCTTGCGTTGGACGGACTACAATTGTCGATTGCAACGTGTATGGTATATTAAAGCTAACACAATCGCGTTATTCCCGCAGATGGACAGAGACTTTGCGCGTAACATGTGAGAGACCGCTACTGAAACTCCTGTGCTGCGAACATCCACTGACTGCAGCCGCCATGAATAGATATGAGCACATGGCGCAACTGCCCATCCTTGACGATGTGCTCTACAATCTCCAACGTCAAGGTCGAATATCCTTCTACGTAAGTCACGAGCTCTTGATCCGAAGGCAACCCACTCACGCACGCCCAGATCACCGCTGTGAGTGTGCCCATGCCGGGTCACAGACATCTTCTCACCTGCATCGCCATAGTACGGGGAGGAGGCCACGGTTATAGGCTCCGCCGCGGCTCTCGCTCCTGACGACGAGTGAGTGTTCCCCTGCGTTCGCATCTCGACGGCTCAACAAACACAGACAAAAGAGTGCTGGGTAAGCACATTTCCGCAAGGATATAATTAAAAACGCGTCTCGAACCCACCCCTTAGCCCAGTACCGCGAATCTGGGGTCCTGCTCTACCGCGGGTTCGGCGTCGACGGTCTGATTAATCAATGCTACGGGACCAGCCTCGACACCTGTACAAAGGGCAAGCAGATGCCAGCGGTATGTTGCGAGGTGGTCTCGATATTCCCTTACTGAATGTCCGTCCCAGCACTACGGCTCGAAGGAGCTCCACTTCCATACGATCTCATCGCCGTTAGCGACGCAGATTCCGCAAGCAGCAGGCGTAGGCTTCGCACTCAAGCGTGACCCGTCACGAAGGGGCAAGAACTGTGCGGTGACCTACTTCGGAGACGGCGCTGCATCCGAGGGCGATTTCCATGCCGGGATGCTCTTAGGTCCGTCACATCGATACATCTTTTACGTGCGCTGACCTCATGCGTGCCCGAAGCCTCGACCATCCCCTCGCCGACGTTGTTCATCGCACGCAACAATGGATTCGCGATCTCGACGCCCTCGAGCGAGCAGTACTACGGGGACGGCATCGCCGCGCGCGGCGCAGGGTACGGCGTGCATACCATCCGTGTCGACGGCAACGACGTGCTCGCGGTGTACTCCGCCGTCAAGGAGGCCCGCCGCCGCTGCATCGAGGAAGGGCGAGCAGTACTCGTCGAGAGCGTGACCTACCGCGTCGGCCACCACTCGACCTCGGACGACTCATTCGCGTACCGCCCACGCAAGGAGGTCGAGGAGCGCAAGCGGCTCGACAACCCGCTCGTGCGCTTCCGACTCTTCCTCGAGGCGCGCGGATGGTGGTCCAAGGACGAGGACGAGGCGCTCAAGGCGCGCGTCAAGGCCGAGGTGCACGCCGCGTACAAGCGGGCGGAGGAGCAGCAGCGCCCTGAGCTGAAGGAGATGTTCACGGACGTGTATGGGGGCGAGCAGCCGTGGAACTTGCGGGCGCAGGAGGCGGAGTTACGCGGGCTGGTGAGGAAGTATGGGCGGTCGTGGGAGCCGTGGAAGGCGGAGCTGAAGAAGTTCAAGGGCGAGGGCAAGGAGTGGTTGGATTGAGTGGGGTTGGTCGGAAGACAGCAGGACAAACTATTCAACTTGTATACTTAGTCAAGGAGACTGCTCGTCGGAACACTTGCTCGGAACAGTCGAGTACTCTGCACCTGCTTGATCGTGTGTCGTCACTGTGGTAGTTGAATGAATAGTAACGGTGCGTGCCCGGAAAGCAATTGGCTTGCCGTTATACACTACACATGTCCCTGGGTCTCTGCATCATGGTCATCCAGCTTGTGTTGCATGCTCTCTCGCCGGGAATTCGGAAGAAAAATCGGAGATTGTGAAAGGCGAGGACAGCGTTACAATGGTGAGTCTGACGCTCGATACAGTTCGGGGATCTCGCCGGCGAGGAACGTCACATAAGGGAGGCCATCGGCATTCTGCAGCCCTGTATGTACCAATATCAGCATTGAGGACCACGCCGTGGCACAAGCAAAGGCGGGGAGACCGCTCGCGGCTCACCCCACTTCTCCCGCAGGAGTCTGCGTGCGCGTTTTTCGCACTTCCCTTCCTCAGGAGGGTAGAGAGGTATCTCCTCCTCGGGCATCCCGAGGTATCCCTCCTCGAACCACTTGGCCTGCGTCACCATGACAAAGCGGAGAGGTTCTCCGATCTCGCCGTGTGCGGTGAAGCGAAGGCCCTTTCGCCGGACGAGGTCCGCGATGGCGATTACACCGTTCATGTAAAGAGAGGGGTCGGGAGGAGTGTCGTCGGGTAGGCCCTCGAGGCGTATATACCACTGCCACATCACTTCAGGCGGAAATTGTAGGCCAGCGACCACGACCGGGCGAGGGATTCGAATTTGCTTCTCTGGTGGGGGTGGTTCGTCCGTGGAGGGTTCCTGCATGTCAGGAGTTACGGTTTTATTGTCAGTGTCGCCCATGGGTGAAGTTGGCATGGCAAACGCGATATCTTCGACGTTGACTCAATGCATATGGTTGCAGTAAAAGTAAGAGTAAAGTGAGAGGGGTTGTGGCGTACTGATCGGGACTTGCCGGCAGCCGCTCGAGGGCCTCTTAGACCGCTGTACCTGAGCTACTCGATTAGCGTAGTCGGTTCCAATCAATCTGTTCTCTGTTCTCTGCATCTCCTTCCAGTCATCCCAGCTGCTTAACCACGGAGAAACATCTACATATTACGGATAAGTCTGTAAAAGCCCCCTGACGATGCAGATCCGAGTCAAGCACAACACACTCACCGTACGGACGGGATGCATGAGTGCATATGTTGAGATCACGTTCACGTTTGGGGTCGGAGAGGTTCACTGGGCATCTAGTCTGCTATGTGATTCAAGGTGTCAACTGATACCGGCGAGACATGTAGATAACACATCGAACATTTCGAGTCAAACAAACCCGCTTGAGCGCTGGCACGCCCGGAGCAGACAGATCGCAGAGAGGCAGACAATGAGATACGAGGATGATATACAACAGAGCTATCGACAGCGAGGAAAACATCCGTAAAACAGGTGGAATAACGCACAGGGCTCAATGAAGTGATGCATCTTCACCAACAAGGAGCGTCCTGAAAGGAAGTTCAGCGGCCCCCCGAACTTCTGAAAAGTAGTGAGTATATGAGCATGGAGTCAAGCACACCAGCGTGGTACTCACTGCATTTCTTGAGAAATACGCGGGCGCGCTCCTCGCATTTGCCCTCCTGATAGAGCGGGATCTGTTCCTCCGGCATGCCCCGATATCCTTCGTAGAACCACTTGGACTGAGTGACAAGGAGATAGCCAAGAGGGTCATCAATCTCCTCCCCGAGTACCGTAAAGCGGAAATTGTAGCGTCTGACGAAGTCTCCAAGCTTGAGGACGGCTACAAGGCATCGACCGGGGTCCACTGGTGTCTTGATGTCTTTTTTGTTGATACGGAGCCACAACCGCCACATCTCTTCCTCTGGCAGCTCGATTCCAGCCACGACAATGGGACGAGGAGCGCGGATTTCGTCGTCCTGTGGGGTGGTGGTCGTAGCAGAGAACGTGGTCGGCGACATGATGAACGCACTGGCAAGATGAACCTATCACGCCGAGACAATACTTCGTCAGTCAAGTACGAAGCGAGGCTCAGCGTTCGGAGATCTCGCACCTTGTCGTGACTTGAGCCCGTTGAGGAGTGGCGAGTCGCGGTGAGGTTGAGAGACGGCGGCGGGTAAGTACCTCGAGGCTCAGAATAAGTATGTACTCAGTAACTCGAAGTCCCGAACATGATTACATAATCAGTGAGTTCAAAGGGGATGGTGCACCAATCGAAGACACGTTCAGGCAACTTCGTCTGCACCGTCATATGAAAAGATGATGTGCGCTGGCAATGCCAAAAGACGTTGCCCGCCTGGTGCAGTACGTACTGCTGTACTGTCCGCACCGTCCGTTGACCCCTTGGTGGGCGTGCCTTATACTTACTTAGTCTGCTAGGGAAGTCAAGGTGTCCGTTGAAACACATCGAACATTTCGAGTCCCGATTGAGCGCTGGCACGCCCGGTGCAGATGAATCACATATAGGGAGACGACGAGATGTGACTCGCGCGAGTATCATACAACAGAGTTATCAACAGCCAGGAAAACATCCGTAATAAGTAGACCGCGGAAAGGTGGGGCAACGCACAGGGCTCAATAAAGTGATGGATCTTCACCAACAAGGAGCGTCCTGAGAGGAAGTTCAGCGGCCCTCCGAACCTCTGCAAAGTAGTGAGTACTCTACCGTTGGGCGCGGAGGCAAGCACACCAGGCCGCGGATACTAATACTCACTGAATTTCTGAAGATATGCGCGGGCGCGTTCCTCGCATTCCCCCGGCTGGTAGAGCGGGATTTGTTCCTCCAGCATGCCCAGATATCCTTCGTGGAACCACTTGGACTGAGTGACGAGTATGTAGCGGAGAGGTTCAGAGTCTTCCCCAAAGACTGCCATGAAGCGAAAGCCGTAGCGTCGCACGAAGTTCCCGATGTCGAGGACCGCCAGGAGTCGTATTCCTCGGTCCACTGGCTTCTTCATGTCGAATTTCTTGATGCGGAGCCACCAGCGCCACATCTCTTGCTCAGGGAGCTCGATCCCAGCAACGACGACAGGACGAGGCGTGCGGAATTCTTCGCATTGGGAAGGGCCGATTGCGCGGGTGTGCTGGCACTCGGATTCGGTGTCTCAGACATACTTGGCAACAGGCAGAAGCGGGGCAGCTAGGAAGTAACAATTGAAAGGACTGACACTTTGCGTGGTGATGGTCACTGGTGGTGGTTGTGGTCGGTGGTTGGTGACAGGCGCCTAAAGACCGTCTCGACTCTTCTTCAGCGACCACGGACAATGGCCGACGTAAGTACTCGGACTGTGTTGTGAGAATGTAGGCAAAGCATTCCGTTATGAACTTCGGGCTGCCTTATGAGCCTGAAGAAGTAAAAGGTGAGCGGTGCTCAACTATGCCGACGACTTCGAGGTGACCCCTCATAAGTACAGTTATTCATGCAGTAAGCTGGCTGATCGCTCGCAGGCTCAGCAAGCTCGATCTCGCTAACAGCAACGGCCTCGGGTGCTTACGTCTCCTACTGTGCGCAAATGGTTGGGTTCGGGTGGCGACTCACCCAATACCTATGTTCCAAGACCGAAGTAAGTTCGTCGTCGACAGTCAAACACCCGGAGCGCGTCGCATTTCCACAGCTTCAATGAGTGCACCATGATGCATGACCTCGGAGGTTATAAGACTATAGTAGCTCTTCCTCCCACAGATATGTATCGATTATCTGATTGACCGTGGATTCACCGGGCCTGCCACCACATGCGCACACTTAGCACTCAATCGTTCGTCGACTTGAAGTCGTTCAGTCACCGAGTCTCCCTGCCCGACCAGTCTGCGCCCCTACGCTCGGCTTCAACACTTGTCGAACTCCAACCCTCATGGCTCCCTCAACTCGAAGCAAGCAACAGCAGTCAAGCTATCATATCAAGGTGTACTGTGATGGCTATCTCGATGAGCTGTGGACAGGCGTATTCGGTAACGAGGACCGCATGTCAAGAGTTGTAAGGTCCATATGGGAAGACCAACTCCAGGAAGTGCTCGAGCAGAAGGGAATGAGCTTGTCAGATCTGACTATTCACGTCTTGGTACGTGCGATAGTTTCGACGCTGAAAGTTGTCTCTCACTTACACCGTGATCACAGAAAGATGGGTTGCTTTGGGACAATCCCGAAGGGTTCCGCAAGCGACTGGAGAGACACATCGAAAAGTTGGGCAAGTCCCCAGATGCCTCCCTCGACAAGATCCGGGTATCGACTGTCTGTGCGGGCCACCTCGCTCAGCCGACCAAGGACACTCACGTCTACTTCGTCATCGGAATCACAGGTGCGCCACTGTCTGATCTGACATTTGTCCAACCTACTCAGGTGTGGCGATGTCACTGTAGACGGGAACAAACCCGAGTTGTTGCGCGGACGCATCACCAAAACGCGGGACTTCTGAGAGCATGCGGTGGTGGTCTACGGAGGAAGAGGGTGGGCGATAGCCGCTCGTCGGGCGCGGGCTGGGTGCGACATAGCACAGCTTCGTCATGTGGCTTGTACGATCGTACCTGGTCGGCGGCTGCTTGGAATGACCTCACGTCCTCGGCGCACGCCATGAATTACTCGGGTTTAAAGAAGTGTTTACTCGAGTCGAATACACGGCGGCGTACCCGGTCTCCCGCGCCGGCCGTCGCGCGCCCCGCGCGCGACCTTACCGTTTCCGTGAGCTGACTACAGCTCCTCCGCTTGGCCTCCTCACCTGCGGCCGGAGCAGAAGAGAGGGGGTTTCACCTCTTTCTTCTCGCTCTCATCCTGTGCCCGCCAGGTGAGCGTTCACGTTCCGTGCCCTGCGCGTACCTCTTTCTTGTAGCTAACCTCTTGTACCCACCAGCGCTGTGTCGTTTTTAGCTACCCTCCATCCCTCCCATACGCTATGATCTCTGTCGCACATGTATAGCACAGGTGTACATACGCGATCGTTGCAGTTTCTATCCATCCAGGGGTGTCCTCGGACCGTGAGTCGGGGGCACCTGCTTCCTGCTATTCCTGCGCGACCCTCGGTCTCTCACTCTCCTAGTCCATCGCGGCGGTAGATCACACAGCGCTGGGGATTCGAGTGCATGATATTCGAAGCGTAGGGGGACAGCGAAGGTGCCGGAACTCGTCTGCATTCTCCTCCTCGTCCTCCTCATACTGTAGTCTGACACGTCTCCACACACTGACTCGGAGCCTAGGTCCTCGACATTGGCCTCCACGCGGCCTCCGTGATCGTCATCATTTGCACGGTCTGAGTACTTGCTCGGGACTTAGTCCCATGCCGTCGCCGTCCGCGTCTTTGTCTTCCGACCGTCCTCTGAGGAGTCGGCCACGAAAGAGTCCGCGTCCCTCGGCGGTTCCTAAGAATCATTGCTCGCATCGCCT
>ML211768.1:0-12448 GCA_004369055.1 Polyporus arcularius HHB13444
AGGCCGGTTGCCCGGGAGAACCAGCCGAAAGTCTAATGTCTCTCTGGGTGGTGTCATGCAAACCTTTCCAGGACTCGACCATTACCACCCGGAGAGCGCATCGAGGCGAAGATCGAGGGGCCGCCTGCCTGTTTTCGTCCCCAAAAAAAGGGGGGACTCGTAGTCGAAGGGTCCCTTAGGCTCTCCTCTCCCTGAGCTCCATCTTCATTCTCTCCGTCCTCTCCGTCCTCTCCGTCCTCTCTATCCTCTCCGTCCTCTCCGTCCTCTCCGTCCTCTCCGTCCTCTCCGTCCTCTCCATCCGGTCTGGATCAAGGAAGATAGTCATGGTGTGTTGTGCATGTAGCGAACATACTATCATCATGGCACTAATCTCAGGCAGAATTCGAATGCATTACCGCTCTCGACAGCATACGAGCGCCGCTACGTCCTCCGCAGCGATGTGGCCGCATGGGCATCCGCCAGGGGGTACCTCTGCCAGGGCGGGAACCATGTCGGCCAGTACACACTCGACACCGCTGTCGAGATGGCGGTGTCTGGAGAGCTGTACACAGTGGATGCTTCTCACTTCCAGATGCCTCCTTCCGACCAACCCGCCTTTACAATGGCTACCACTTTGAGCACTCCTAATCGAGTCTTCGTCGTCCACGAGATCGTTGAGGTCATCATGTCATTCTGTGCTCACATGGTCGCGGACATGCTCCAGCGTCGTGCAGTTCCAGGTCTGCCGCCGCATAAGTGGGCTCGCCGGATGAGCTGGCTTGCACGGGTCAACTCGACCTGTTTCGAGGTCATCTCTCCTTGGGTTTGGTCCTACATTCCGAAGTTCAGTTGTCTCAGCGCCGTTATCACCGACATCAGAGTCCGGCCGTGGCTTAAAACGACAGCTGTTGCCCAGTGGTAGTAAGTGTGTGTTATCTCCTTCGTGCTGTCGAGACCTGACCAATCATGTAGCGAGCTGAAACGATACGTCCAAGAGGACACTGCCAATCGCCGTCGTCTCTTTCGCAACTTCGAGTTCTATCTCCTGCAAGTTGAGGTTCTCCAGATTCAGGGTGATGAGCTCGAGGCTGCCTGCCTCCCACTCATCTTCAACCGCGATCCAGGCGCCGAAGTCAGACCGTGTCCCTTCCCAAGACTTCGCAGCTTGTACTGGACGGTCAGCGAGCGGCGGAATAATGTCCGGAACCTCACTGCGTTCCACAGCTGTCCCCGGCTAGTTCGGGTGGTCATCGATCTTAACCATGCGCCCCCGGATGTGGACTCTTACGTTCATATTCATGGGCTAGTTCGCGAGATGCGGGAGCTCTTCGTGCACTTGAAAGACATCTCTTTCACTACCACTGCTGGGGCTGGACAGGTGGCTTTGCCCTCGTCTGTACTCCGCCTGTGCGATGGTTTACCCAGCCTTGCAATAAAGACAGATGTGAAATGTGAGTTCTTGTGACGCCTCAGACCTCATATGTTCCGCTGAACAGTTCGACAGAGTGGTATCCACGTAGCTGCGACTGGTATCGCAAGGCATTGAAACCTGCACCTCGCACGTTTGCCCTGTCCTGGTCTGAACAGACCGAGCTGCTGTTTATCCTGAAGAACGTGAAACTCTCCCAGGTGGTCGACTTCACCCTCGAGTTTCCCAGTCAGCAGCACGCGTCCTTCTGCGGAATCATCAGCCTCGTCGTTAAATCGCTCACCGACACTCTCACGTGCCTTACCATCACCGGAACTACCCTCATGTACTTCGAGTACGCGGGATCCGTCCTCAATCTCGTTAAGCCAGCCGCATCCTGTGTCGCGCTGCAGGAATTGACAGTTGTGTTCCCCAGCCTCAAGTTCTCCCTGGACCACGATGAGCTGCGCGAGATCTGCCATACTTGGAGGGCCCTTCGTACACTCCATATCCGTTGTATGCTTGGGCGGACCAGCAGGCCGCTCGAGATCATGAAACTCGCACAGGCAGTCCCTGATTCGGGCTGTCTCGCCTCGATACATGTCCCGGAAATCGTCACATCATCCCCCACCGAAGGAACTTTGCATCTTCGCAAGACGTCACTGACCGCGTTGTCGTGCGAGGTGTTGAGCCTAGTCCATCATCCCCTCGAAGTTGCCAATGCATTGTCCCAAGTCGGTATCACCGCCGCAGCGTATGACTCCGGAGGAAATGAGGAGGAAGGGGGGAAGTGGAAGCAGATCTACATGTTGGGAGCAAGGATCAATGCTGGAGAGTGGGACCGGATCGCTGATTGGTACGAAGAGAATTGGTCCACCCACAGTCACTACTTCGCCCCGTAAGTCACTTCATCGGTGATGGCTTGGGCGAGCTGATAACCAATCACTTCTCTCATTCAGCTCTGCGATTATCATGTCCCTAAGACGCGCATTGCCGACCGTCATGGCTGCGTGTATCAAAGACAACTGAAAGGATCGTCACAGTACATCGGTGCCTCTTTCCCCTTCTTGAACGGAATGTTTGGTTGAGTATGAGGTGTACGGTTTGGTCAATATATGATTGGTGTTGATGCGTAAACTAGCCAGTATTCATCAGGTTTGAATGGAGTCTTGATCTGAGTCGACTCAGTCAAGGGAGACACGTCGAGCTCACTTGAATGGAACGGGGCGATGCCACGCGCCACCGCCGTGACGCAGGGTTGAACCCAGCACGACTTGAACACTACCACTGCACGACGGTTTCTCCTTACATCACAATCTCACCGACAACAAATCTTTCATGATCAGCGTGAACTGCGGCTAGAGCGTATTGTAGTAGTCGATGTATCTGCATGAGGATGAACACATGAGCTCAGCAGAATGGCACACAATGACAAGATCGCAGTTTCTATATTCGAACTCGCCCAAAGGCAAGACCGGAGCAGCAACCATCAAGAATTGCAAAAGTGACAGGGAGTGGGACATAAGAGAGAAACGGCAACAGAAAGTGACAACAAAGCGACAAACGCAACGACTCCGACATATGCGTAACCCGCCCAAGTACGATCGGGCAGCGGGGAACGGAGACGAATGGTAGAAGCATTCGTACCTCCTCCGTGGAAACGTCACTGTTCCGAATTGGAAGTGGGAGTCAATATGGGACAGCGGCGGCATATGCACATGAACCAACACACCTTTTTGGCGGACAAGACTGGTATCTCCACCCACACTTTGCGTCGCAACGCATGCTTCATATCATGAGGCATCAGCTGTGCATTCCGTGCAATGCAGCCTTCTGGTTCTTTGGGGAGTCGTCCATTTGAGGTTTTCGACAGTTTGTTCACGGTAGACACGTTCGCCGTGGTTTCGCCTAATTGCGCCATGACTGAGGATGATTAGCGTCTGAACGAGGTCCAAGCAAATAAAGGAATGCATAGACTCACCCGTATTCGCCGCTGTTGAAGGTCCTGCGGCATTGGACTCTCGCGCATCCATACCTCGAATACCAAATCCTATATATGAGACACCCTCCGTGTCCAGTTCCCTCTGCTTGAACAACGGTAACTGAGTGCGCCGAAATCCCAGAAAAACAACATCAGGATCATCCGGCGGCGATGGTGCAGTAGTGTCGTCCACACTGGTAACTTCAGGCTCGAGTATGGCGTCCACGTCGATTACTTCGCGGAAACTAGCAACAGGCACAAGAGGAGGACTGGGAGGAGGAGTGAGAGGGCAGTCGCCGACAATCATACTGCTACTTCCTCGTGGTGCGAGGGACACGAGACGGTGCGCGGTACACCACAACGATGAAGTCACGATCGTGAGAAAGAGTCTTGACGCGTCGAACACGTGACTTTCAGGCGCAGTGACAATGGCCTACAAATACGCCCAAGGTTCGAGTGACTTCCCTCACAGGCCAGGCTGCGCTGAGTATCCTTGACGGACGCCTGTGTCGACGCTGTTACAGGGTGAGTGCGTATGGTAACTATAGTTTTTTTCGCCGGCGATCTGTCGACCACTTTCGTCACCACCACCACCACCACTTCCTCCTCGTCCTCCTCGTCGACCAACATCTCATTGTCGTTGTCATCTTCTCCTTGTTTAAGTCCTCCTCTACCTGGTGCGCACATATTCAACATCGTGCTGGATGTGGTGGAGTTCTAATAATCGCGGTGACTTTCTAAGTGGCAAGTCTATGACGCGACGCGACTTGAGACACATTTGGCTGACACCTTTCACGACTCGGACAGGTTCACAGCAGCCAAACACGCCGAGCGGCACGCTGGAAAAATGCCGCCAATCCGCGTCGACCCCTCGCAACCCTCAATCACGTCCGCCAACATCCGCAGAGACCCGCACGTCCTCTTCCTGACCCAATTCTACTGCTGCAATATCGCCGAGCGCCGTTTCAGGAGCGGCGTTACGACCCACAGGGTCGACAGGAGGTGCAGCGAAAATGGGAGCGGGATCGGGAAAGCAGCAAGCCAGTAACCGTCGCTTTCGCTCCACGTTAATGACATCGACGTGGGCGGTCCCCTGTTTCGCGCTCGCTCGCTCTCAAACCTCACCTCGCTGCAAATCGCAAGTTTCCCTGCGGAGACCCGCCCGTTCCCGCCGTATACCGGCAGCTCCAGGAAGTCGTCACACTCAGTCGGAACATGCTCTTCCTCGACGGCAGCCAATCTCGACCGCGCGTGCATACGTGAACTCGTCACCCTGTGCGACGCGGGCGGGGAGTCCGTGAGGAAGGGGCCGCGTTCCCGGACGAGCTTCTGGCCGACTACCACCAATCGTTCCTCTGCACGCCATCTGCGTCGCCATGGTCCGCCTACCGCGTCGCGGATGGTCCGCCTACCGTCGTCGTACACCATCCCTATGGCGCAGGTCGTCTTCGTCGGCATCACCTGCTCAGTTGTCCACCGCGCTCCGAGATCCTTCTCTCGTCTCATGCGCATCTTACTGTTTGACTTACGTGCCCCTGCGCTCTCGCGCATTGAGTTCGACGACGTCTCCACCCCCCACCCCACTGCACTACCTGATCGAGCGCGCCCTGGCCATGCCCGAGAGCGTGGCGGACGAGCGCTGCAGGCTGGTGACCTCCACTGGACGTCCGCGCAGGCTCGCGGCAGAGAAACACCACGCCGAGCGGAAGACTGTCTTGGAGGAGCGTGGCGGTGTCCGGAGCGAGGTCAGGCGGACCATTGGGACGGGCAGATCAGGGTGCACCCGAGGTGTGGGCGTGGTTGCGTGGGATGTCGGGCTATGTCTGGGCAGCAAGACCGAGATCAAGTCGAGCTATGAGCCCGCGTGGGTCGTCCCCGGTGCCATTCAAAGTTAGCTCGCGTACTCTCTTCGGTCTGTTATCCCCAACTTATCCCTCTCGCTTTCCAGACCTCAGAAACACTACGTCTTAACCACATCGGGGACTCGCTCGCTCATGTCAGGCCTGCTCAAATTACCACAAGAACTCCTGGTTGAGACTCTCAAGTTTCTTTCTTTGAAGGAGCTACTGATCTCCGTCGCTCTCGCGCTGACGAGCTTTAAGGTCTGCTCTGTACTACGAGCTGTGATCGAGACTCCCTCGAGTTCCAGTACCAATCGAACTCGCCGCCAATAATCTAGTCGACGGTATCGGCTGCTCACTCTCGACCTCAGAGCGCCTTGCCCGCCTCCTTGAGCTGCGCGCCCGGTGGCATTACCTCGACTGGACCGATGTCAAGCCGATACAAGCACCGGCGATGTGCCAGGCATACGCACTCGTCGACGGCGTCTTTGCGTCCTCCATGGGGAACGGCTTGTCTGGATCGCGCCACCTCGCGTTGACATGGCTACCGAATCGGCGGGAGGCGGAGAGGACGGTGGAGAGGAGCGACTTGGGAGTGACGATGCCGGACTTTGCGATCGACCCCTCGCAGGTCCTGATGGCCCTCGTTATTGCGGACGAGGTTGAGAGGTATGCCTTCTTCGATATATCGCCCCGACTCTTCCATCTTCCCCCGGTCGTGCTCTCTTCCCGAGCCATACACGAACGACTGCGCCCTCCCAACAGGTGCCTACGACTTCGCCTTCCTCTCAAGCCATGCGTTCATGCTGACCGTGGCGACTGGTGCGGGCTCGATGGAGCTCTATACCTTCACCGGCGACGAGGATGCGCCCATCGCGCACGATCGTTCTTCGTCCTCGTCCTCGTCCTCCCCCTCGGCTCCAACAACGCCCACGCCATCTTCTCCACCGACCAGCTTGCCGTGATACTCCGCTCGCCGCCTCCCTACTCGCGTCGCAGTGCTCCATCTGCCGCCAACGCAGCCGGGGCGCGACATGCGGAAGGCGTTCACGCATTCGGGGCCGTTCGTCGGACGGCCGACACCCGGGCGGCCGTTCGAGATGTCCCCGGACGCACGCGTACACATGCTGACGCTGCACTATGGGGACCACGCGGGTATGTTCAACCTGTTCGTCCTGAATTCCTTCTTGTCGCTCGTCCCTCACGATCGACGACAGCCGCGGGTCCCTCGTCACCTCCCTCTCTCCGCCGGGATTTTCTTCGGTCAGTACTCTTCCTACGCAGGTTACCTTCCTCATACTTACCACCACCCACAGGTGCCCTCATCGGCGTCCCCGCCGCCAATATCCTCAGTCGTCGCATGGGCATCATCTGCTCCGGCCTCGTCTTCTTCGTCGGTCTCGCCCTCCGAACCAGTGCCCCTAACGTTGCCGCTTTCCTCATTGGTTGCGTCCTCGCCGGTGCAGCTCTGTCATTAACAACGTGACTAATGCCGCTAGACCCACTCCGCGTTCCAGATCCCCATCTCAATCCATTTTATATCTGGGCTCTGGTCCTCGCCGCCTGCATGACGTACCTTCTCCAGGCTCCTCGTTGGCTCTTCAACAAGGGCAAGGACAAACGGGCTGCTCGTGCTCTCCCCCGCCTCACCTCTCTCTCCACGGACGACCCCGACCTCCAGACCGAGACTCCACGACATCCGCGCCGCCCTTGAGGATACGATGAAGCTCGGCGAGAACGTAACAACTTGTGTGATACTGTAAGTCGCTCTCCCTATCCGTCCAATCTATTTGCTCATCGCATCTACTTTCCGACAGACCACACGACCTTCTTCAAGAACACGGACATTCCGAATCCCTTCCTTGTCTCGTTTGCGACGGATTCCGTCAACGTGTTCATGACCATCTCCGGTATCTGGGGTACCGAGTCGTTCGGTCGTCATTCCCTCCTCCTGTACGGTGTCGGCGTCATGTGTGTCTGCGAGTTCCTCGTCGCCATCATCAGTGTCACCATCTCGACCCTGAACCAGTCTGGTCAGAAGGCGCTCATTGCGCTCGTCTGCATCATCAGCGCCTTTACGTCCAACTGGGGACCCATCGCCTCGGTCATCAGGAGCGACATCTTCCCGCTCAACGTCCGCGCCAACGCGATGCTCCACCGTCACCGCAACATCATCATCGCGGACATCGGCTTGGTGAATCACTTCGAGCAGCGCACGGACGACCTCAACATGCAGACCAGCTGTGATTCGCCGGGCTACGCTGCGCTAGAGCTAGTCATCTCCGACTGGCTGCATGTCGGCACTACCAGAAGAGCCTTGCTTACCACAGGCAGACGAAAGCGGCCGCCGCATATGCGGAAGGGCGCTCGTGGCCATCGCGATCAAACAGACGGTCAGCAGGCACGACCGGACTTGTTGTATGAGACTTCTACTCCTGCGAGCTCCGCCGTCGCCGTGTCAACTCCGCTATCGTACTCTCGACGTCCCTCTCGCGCGCTAGAGCGAGTGACTCCGAGCTCTCGCTCACCGTCATGGTTTCGCCCAACCACAGTTCGATGATGCCGCGCTCGAAGACGAAAGGCTTGGAGAAGCTCCGGACACTGCATCTGTTGTGCCCCGCGCTGATGTACCCTGCGTCTGATCTCGTTTTGCCGCGTCCGTCTGTAGATCCGGGGCCCGCTGCAGCCAAGGAGCGTTTACCTGCGGTAGGTGCTGCAGTTAAGGTCGAAGAAAATTTTCTTGTAGCGGAGGAGGAGGAGGGTCCACCAGTAACAGTTGTGGATGAGAAGATGGATGTGGAGGTTGAGGAGGACACGGTCGCAGAGGTGGAGGACGGGATCGAGTGGGATGTAGACGTGACGCTCGGCGAGGCTGAGCAGCACGCTGAAGAGGCTGATGTGGACGTCGTCGAGATCCCGGAGGAGCAGGAAGTTCAGGTGCGCCGCGTGGCGATTCTTGCATATATGTGGTGTGCTCACGCTATCGATGCAGACTTCCGAGCCTTCCGAAGAGCCCGTCGAGATCATCGCGGAGCTAATCGCGGAAATTGCAGTCCAGGTGCGTGGCGCGCTTATGGTATCTCGTACGCAATGCTCACGCTGGCGATGCAGATCCCCGAATCCCTGGCTCTGCCTGTCTCGCGCGCTTCGTCTGTATGTGGGCAGCCCGCTGAGAAGGCCGTGGAGATGATGGAGCAAGTGGCGGAAGTCCAGGTGCGTCGTGCGTTGGTCATGAGCCTGCATTTCGATGCTCAGAGTGTCGCCCGTATACAGATCGCCGAACCTACCGTTCCTGTTCCGAACACCCCGTCGGTGCCACTTTTCCGTGCTCCCTCGGTCGTCCTTTCGCGTGCGCGTACATACCCCTGCCGCGACTGGTTCTCGCGCGATGTCCATCTTTGTCTCCAGCACGCCCACGCCTGCCCTCGATCCTCTCTCTCGGGCGTACACGCTGCCCTTCGAGCCGATGGAGGACGTCCCGACGTCCCCGCTGTCCTCAGCCCCGTCTTCGATTGGGGATGCGGACGTCCAATTTGACGAGGACGACTTCGTGCTCCCTCCTGGGGCGATCGCTGAACCGAGCAATCACAGCAGCCGTGCCGTGTCACCCGTGCGCATGCCTCCGCGCAAGAAGGCCCATCTCCAGAATGATCGATCGGAGGTCCCTCGCTCTCGACTCTCGAATTCGATGACGAAGTCGAGCATCGGCAGCCTGGCGAAGCCGACGACGAAGGTCAAGAAGGTCAAGTGGTCCCGCACGCCGACGACGGATAGCGAGAGCGAGGCGGACGCGCTGCCTCCTGCGACCTCGAATTTCAGGTCCAAGCAGAAGACGCAGCCCGCTCCTGCCGCGATGACGAAGCCCAAGGTCCCTGTTAAGAAGCGGCCGCGGACTGTGTTCTCGGACGACGAGAGCGAGTTGGACCCTCCCGCCTCATCTTCGTCGCGCCCTGTACATGTGCCTGCGACTACCGCGATCCCACCGCCGGCCACGATGAAGCGAAAGCGCGAGAAGCCGAAGAAGGCGCGCGAGAGAGAGAGGGAACGAGGAAGCGCACGGGGGTGGGGCTGCGCAATGGCTTGGGAAGCCTCATTCACCATCGTCGGTTCTGCGGCATCGAATGGCGTACGTATTCCTTTGCTTCTGATTACCGCGACTTGCTGACTTTCCTCTATTTAGGTCGACAAGCGTGGCTTGCCCATCCCTTCGCACTCGACTTCGTCGTTTGGGTCGTTAACCCGGAGGCATGCTCAGGGGATTGCTCATGCACCGGCAGTCGTGCCCGAGAGCCACGCCGGTGCAAGAGACAGATGCTAGCTCGCGCTGACCGCCGGAAGGGCGAGAAGGGCGGGCGTACGGTTCCCGTTTGTGGCATCGTGGGGCTATCGAGATGCTCGCGCAAGATGTCCTGTGTATGCATCTCTTGCCACAACCGCTTGATCCGCTGCGCGTCCTCACTGCGGAGTCCGGACGACTCGTGGTGGAGCATGTGCACGACCTTTGTTGTAGCTATTTCAAGCGCGATCTAGTCAGCTGAGACAACGTCCTGCCCAGCCACAGTCCGACCCAGCCGCTGCCGCTTCGCTGATTGCACCTGTTGATACCGGCAGCTTGCGGAGGGGAGGTCAGTGCGCGGCTTGGGTAGCGATCTCATCTCCTCGCCTCTTCGTTCACTTCCACGACCATCGGTGGTGATTGCGGTGAGCGACAACTCAGCCTGCGGTCTCCTCTTACTGACATGGAGTGCAAGCCCCGCTAAGATAGTGATGCACGACACGGCGGACAGAAGCCATGCTCTCGTTGACGAGCTGTACGCACCACGTAGCATCAGGATGCAGCGCCTCGCTGATATCGCATGGGCAGTTTCCCTTCAGCTGGAACATTGTCTGTCTCAGCTGCTCCGCCCCTTCCTTCCGCCGACGCAGGAGGGATCTACAGCCTTCTGCACGAGCGAGCCAACGGCGGAGAGGATTTCAATGAGCCTCTTGTCACCTTCGCAAACCCAGTTGAGACCGACGATAGGATATACGAACTGCGCCCGCGTGTGAGTGCAATGAGTATGCAGTTCGAACACGCTGTAACCGTTCACCAGCCTGCCACTACTCGCATCGAGCCGGCCGGGCAGGAATTAAACTACAGTGATCTGGTGCGTTGAACGTCACCTATGTTGGCATGGTGAGTGCTGAGCGGTACCATAGACACGTAAGGAAAAAAAGCGAATATATGATCGACAGCGAAAGGTGGAGGCCATTCGGGAGGGGCGCAAGTATGTCGCGCAAGTTGTGCAGACCACTTGTGAGCTCCGCACATTGCCATTCACAACGACGGGATGGTCTGGAAAAGACTATCACCGCCGAGAAGGCGTGCAGTGGTTAGAGGGAGCTTGGGAGCGCCGTGATATCGTTCAGATCATGCTGGCAAATGGATTTACACAAGTGCCATTCGAAGAGTGAGCTGTTGTTGCGCGCCTCATCCCGTTACTGACCTTTTTTCAGCAAATCTGTTTTCTTCGTCGATCAGCACGGCAAGGCATACGCGTTTCGGTCCGACTTCGAGCAGTGCAAATTTATGCGCGAGAAATGCCAGATCCCCGGGTACGAGCACTTGACACTTTTGGAGGCCATCGGCGAGGACTGCAACCTGTACATTGTACGCTGTGGGGAACGGGGCCTAAATGCAATTGTCATGAACAATCGGGGCAACCATTGGTACATGGTCATTGGCGTAGACCGTCAGAACACCACGGTATGATTGCATGTGTCGTGACGAAGTGTTATGTCTGATATAGATATATTACAGGATCCCAAAGTGACGCAGTTCGAGCAGGACAACATGGAGGCCACGCAATGGCTCCTACGTGAAGACGGCCCAACCGCGTTACTGATGTTCGTGATTTACCTGCTTGGTGCCAAAGTGAACTTCCTCACAGATCTGTAGTGCCGCTGCAAAGTTTGTATTTGAAACACGCTTTCCATCCCTCGTCCGCAGGGTGAACGAGTGTGTCGCAAGTTTGAAAGACCAAGGATACTCCGACAAACTTGCAGTGCCCCGCTTTGGCTACTGGTACAACTATTGTATCAATGGCCCGAACGAGCACAACGGTGTCCATGGTGTGTTCACGAAGCCGCACGTTGACGGCAAGAACCTCGCACTCATGATGTGCGTTGTGTTCGTGTGGGGTGAGCACTGTCCTTGCATTACATACTTACACGGACCTGTCTGATCTTCTTGCAAGGTCATTTCAACCACAAGGAGAAGGCGTGGCTCGTTCTGTGGGAAGCCAATGTCATCATTGAGCTTCCGCCTGGTATATTCTTGTTCTACCCATCAGCACTGTTCACGCACTTCAACTGCGACATCTCCGGTACGGTCATATTCTGTCCCGCTGGCACGAGATTTGCTGAAACGCGTGAACAGATGCACAGTTCGTCACAACAGCGGACGGGTCTGTTCCGACGCGAGACACCACGAGTCCTCTTTCTGGTGTGCCAGGAAGGGGCTCCATCGTGTTCTTTAATCAGGCCACAATGTTCCAGTTGGCGGAGGTGAAGGGCACGATCAAGGCTGCTCGCGCAGCCGGTTTGAACACCACTTCTGACATTCATGAACACATCCGCCAGCTTCCCTCTGTGTAGTGTGTTGTGTAGGAGCTCTTAGTTATGTCCTCTGAGTCGAGCAGGATGATTGCACACAACGTTGTGACAATGCTGTAGTCTTTTCCCTCGCATGCTCGTACGGTGGAGACGCGTCGAGCTCACGTGACGGGAACGGGGCGGTGCCACGCGCCAGCGCCGCGACACCGGGTTGAACCCAGCACGACTTTGAACAGTGAACGTTCACTCCTACCACTGCACGACGGTTTCTCCTCCACATCACAATCTCACCAACTCCATATCTTTCACGATGTCTGCACTGTCGCTTCCTTGACCCCATGCTTGCGGCGGCAAACACGCTTGGATCTAGGTTCGGAGACGATTTTGTGGGTTGGCCCGGCGTGAAGAACGTTGGCTTGTCCGACCAGACGCATGCAAAGCACCACACAGTCGTCGATGTCCTGGATGTTGCGTCGAAGCTGTCCGTTTGCCATTCTCCCGCCATTCTTCTCTCCAACTTACTGGTCTCTCCTCGGCCCTCTGCACCTGAGCTCGACTTCGTATGGACGGCGCACCGGCTGGCCTCCTCAATGCTGAGTCGGACATCTGTACGTTCTTACTGTCCTGCCTGATTCAGTCCAGGAG
>ML211769.1:0-12405 GCA_004369055.1 Polyporus arcularius HHB13444
GACGAGCGCGAGAACCGCGAGAAGTCGCCCGAGATGACGGTAGGGGCAAAGTACCAGCTCGAAGCTGGGGAACGTGTCCGCAGCCCGAGAGGTATATGTATTCGTAGTAGCGCTGAGCTAATACAACCCGATCAATGACCAGACTAATGAGATCAGTAACTATCATAACAGCGTAAGTCTTACATAAGTACTCAGTACAGTGAACTCGTAACAGCTAGCCTTTTGTGAGAGTTGCGTCGCTGTGTGCGCTCGTCGTGTCGTGCGTCTGTTCTTGACGCTTGTACCTTGGGCCACATCTGTCTCCGTATGCGACGTGCATCGTGCTAAGTTGATCGGGTCCTCAGCCAGGGAGGGGAAGATATTGCTTTCGAACGAGGCCTCGTAGTGCTGCCATGTCCGAGTGCATGACGCTGCTGTGTACGACCGTCAACTCGTGGGCAGTCTACTGTCTAGACGAAGCACCCGTAATCGAAGGAGCACTCCGTTCCAAAGCGCAAAGAAGTCACCGGCCTGCGTTTCTGTCCCGCCGTCCACTCGTCTCCTCCAGGCCACCATGGAGGCTGCTACATGGAAAGAGAAGTACACAGACCTGCAATCTCGGATTGTAAGGTCCCGCCGCTGTGAGCGGTGGCGGGCCGACTTCGTCTGAACGTCTCGCTGCTCCGGAGCGTTCGCATCGCCGATATGCTTTCGAATCGGACCTGTAAAATCTGGCTTGGTCCTGCTTGTTCTTGCCGTCGTAATAGCACTGTACCACACGCATGAGCAACCCTGACTCTTCCACCGTTTGGAGGATCGCCATACTGACCTGCGAACCCACCCATTGGAAAGCTTGGTCCTGCGCCGCCCTGACCGACATTGCGCGTAGGTCGAGCAGAGCTTGCATTACGAGTCCGAGCAACCTTAGAGACGCGATGGACAGAAGGCAAGTCGAAGTCCGGGCGGCACGGAAAACTGGTGTTCCCAACCCTAACCCGACGATGGCAGGCCGGTCGTCGTGCTCGACACTGTCCTTGTCTTCTTCCTCGCTGTCCGCTCGCGGTCTTCTCCGACTCGCCCGGCTGCTTCATTCTATGCTATGTTCTGGCCCGCTCTGGCACCTCGCTGCTCTGGACTGGGTAGACCGCTGTGCATGGCTCGTAGACCGCCATCTCTATCGACGCGGCTCGCAGGGTCCAACCGAGGTTGGCCTGCGCAAATATCACCCGCAACTGGAGAACCATGACAGGGTGATGTAGCGGAATTGGATTTGCATATTGGTGAGTGCGTCTTCCGAGTTTCATTTGCTACACCCGGGGCCCGCCTACCCCTGCCTGCACCACGCACGAAGCCATTCCCTCAACTTCCACCCTCTGTGCCTCCCGCCATCAACCATTCTTCTCGTTTTGCCGCGAGAATACTCTTGAGACCTTGGTGCTTCCCCGGCCCGACGGACTCGCATCCTCTCGGTGCGGGAGCGAACGCTTCAGCCATTCTCATGCGAGCAGGGGTGCTCGTCACATGCCCTAAACAAGGCGCTGCTCTCGCGCACGCTCATCTGAGGGCGAGTACGCACAGTGGTCTCGCCGTGTTCACAACCTGGAGGAGCTCAGCCTCCTGCTAGCACTTGAGAACGATGGCAAGCTTTACCAGTCGACGGAATGCGGCCTTCCCCGGGGCAAGGCCCAAACCTGATGAGTTCCGGTGTGTAGCCCGAAGCAGAACCGGTCGTCGGGTCGTCTTGCACTCGGATCCCGACGGACGCTGCTAGTCCGTATGCAAGGTGATGATCAGTACGGCGGACTCGCAGACTGAACGGTTTAGTATACGATAGGCACATCGAGTGATCGACAGGCTGGAGAGCGGGGAGAGGTGTGGCACACCCACATCTGGGTCTGCGAGAGGAGACGACGGCGGGCATGTCAGTATGTCATGTACGTACTGGCAATAGGACATATGCGCCGCTTCTAGTATGTTCATTGCGCGGACAGAGTCGGTCGGTCCGCGGGCGTGACGCATCAGGCCTCGCGACCGGCAGATCGGAGGTCAAAGCCAAAGCTAGACGTTCATGCCCTTCGATTATCCGTTCAGGAGCTATGTTACGCATCGCTTCCTTGTTGACATTGTCCCGTGACGCTCCATCCGGAGCGTCCTGACAGCTGTTGCGCTCAAAGATTTCACTCCCGGTATTCTATTTTGCTTTCGACGCGCCCGTGCACGGTGATCCTTGGACGCATGACCCGGTGCGAGTCACAGTGCCAGTGCTAGGACGGGCGCGACGCACGAGTGTGCCGGCCAGTCCGGGAGTGCATGCAGACATAGGTGAGCCTGCCCTCAATGCTTGACGACGGTGTTGAGACCGTCTGTGTATTTTCCTTCTTCGCGACGGTTCGTAACGTGCCATTATGGGCACATGGTTCACGACGACATGCGCCACCGCCGATGAGCCGAGACGGTCTGACGAGTTGCTGAGCACAGAATCCTCTGTTGTCGAGATGTAAGGCTGACAACACAGTATGTTGGCAATAGCACATCAGGGAGAGCCTCCAGAGTATCCGTTTCTCGTCGAGAGAGCCCCGTCACCCGCGATGGCCGACGGGGCGACCGACACGGCGTCGGACGGCAGGCTATTGTCCGACTCGCTCACCCTTGTCTTCCATCGGGGGAGGCGGGGACTCAACGACAGTGAGTGTCCGTGGCTCTATGTGTAGATATATACGCCTGATGGCATGCGTGACAACAAATTCATATCTCTCAGGCCCTCAACGAAATCCTCCTCTATCTCTGATCACCCTTTGACATGACGCATCCTCCCACTCCCATGCCGCTCACGGAGCAGCGAATGTTGTCACTGGATCTGTATAGGCGGCCGGACGGACAGCTCGATTTCAACACTGTGGTAAGTCCCGAATTACATGCTTGCGCATGAGGCGCCGTACATAGTTATGAGCTGACAAGCATGAACCCGGTTCTAGACTGCGTGTCTATACGGGAATCGAGACTACTATGTGGCCCTCACGATCCTCTGCATGCGATTCACGTTGAAACTCTTTCCGCACGTGCCTGATCCGGGTTCCGATTTGCCGCAATACCCCAATGAGCTCGCGGAAACGATTCGTTTCGCACTGTGGAGAGGTAAAGCCACCCCGACGGTGGTCATCAAAGCCCTTTACTTCCTCAAGAAGCTGAAGGGATTCTATCCGTATGCATCCATAGCAGCAAAGGCTTCCCCGCTGCAGATACTTGCGGCGACACTGGTGGCGGCGCACAAAGAGCACATCGAACCGTTCGACACGTATTCCAACAAGGACTGGGCTGAGAAGATCTGGCAGAAGCTGTTTGAGCTCAGGGTGTTCAACCAGATGGAACGTGAGCTCGTGAATCATCTCAAGCATGACCTGCGCATCGACAATCAGACGTTCGTGCACTTCGTGTACGAGCTGTATGCGGAGGTTCCATGGGAATTTCCTCCACCCCCTTCCACGTCTGCCGTCGCTCTAGGTAACCGTGCCTCCGGTAGTGGTCCTTCGACTATTGGGAGGGGTGTAACAAGCGGCACGCTGTCGGCTCAGCGACAGCGGGATATTCACGCCTATGGTCTAGATCCTACCACTGCTCCCAAAGCCATAGCGCAGCCGGGGACCGCCTCTTCGTCACTCGCCACGGTGGACTCTCGGACTAGATCGCGCGCTCTGTCGACGTCCCGACGATATACCACCGCGGTACCGGCTACTCCCGCAAGCACTTCGTACAGCAGTGCACGCCGTCCCCCCGATGGAGTAACTGAAGACCGCCGCACGAGAGGCCGCCCGCCTGTAGTAAATCGGGATCGCCGCACGAGAGGTAAGTTCTAACTTCTGCCAGTGGTATTCTCCTGTGACCTCAACTTACGGAGAACCTCAGCGATGTCACTAGACCGAGTACCCGCACCGGTCGCAACACAGTATGCCGCGGTGCCCACGCAGTACGTGGTCCCTCCGGCATTGCACACTCCGCATCACCTCGCGCATCCTCCGAGAAGAGCCACAACTGGCATACACACGCACATGAGCGGCGTAAGCCATGGCCCTCTTAGCCAGGTCCCTCCGAGTCACGCATCTGCGATGGGAGGAGGGTCGAGCGGGATGACAGCAGTCCCCGGAGTTGCGCCGCGGCCACACGGGTATGCCCAGCCAGTTGCCTTGGGCTCTGATATGTACCCTCAGACCTACGGGTATCAGAGCGGATTGGCAGTTACGTTGCATGGTGGCTACGTCGGCTCGTCCGGACACGCCTTGCCGCGGGACGTTGATTCGGAGCATCGAGGTCGGTCTCGCAAGCGGGAGAAGGCTAAGGGCTCCAAGTGGTCTGAAAGCTTGGGCATATTCTCTCGTCTTCTCGGCTGAAGCACGATGTCAGCCGAGCTGTTGACTTGTATTCATAGGTTTTGAGATATGAGATACTTTGTGTTACGTCGTGTGTACTAGTACTTACCGGTACCAGCGGCCGTGCTCGTACTAATGGTAGCTTAAGTATAGTTTTGACCTGGAGAAATGTAGAAGGAGTCATTTGAGTCTGCGGTTGGGTGCCTCGACCGTTGTATACAGTGATCGCATCAGAACCACTTGCGACGGCAGCCTACTGGAAACGTCAAGTTCCTCCTTCAACGATAGTCATGATCATAAACCGGCTACCGTGACGAGATTGGCTTACACAAGTTCATATGTTTCCATTCAAGATGCGCACTCAAAACCCCCAGTCTAATGGCCCGCGAGTGATAGCTAGGTTATACTGCAACACCCACAACGACGCCACAGGCACGTCAGTTATTGATCCTGTGGCGGAACCATCCCTGCGGTGTGGCACCGATACTCAACCATGTTGGTTATGGCACCAACCGACTCTGCCGACAACACGAGATGAGATGTTTATGGTATAGACTGGGGGTTCGACAGCATGAGACGAGTGATATACGCCGTACGGTATGTCCGACGGGAATCTGGTCTCGTACCCACGACACGACTCTGCCCGGATAGTTGTCGTTCACTCGCAGGAACTGCACACATTCTAGCTGGCAGCCTGCGAACGCCGAAGGAGCCCGGGGTTGTTTGTGCAGAAGTTGGTTCACAGACCGGATTGCCCGGGATGACCCGCTCATCGGAGGGTATGACAAACGCCGGGCTACGGCGTAGGTATGATACAACCTTCCGACAACGCTCACCCAAGTTACTCGCTCCGAGTGACAACTGGGTTAACCGGGGATTGTTGGTGCCTCTCCTCTCCGAGTCCGAGTCCCCGCAACTACGCCGAACAACCGCGTTTCCGGGCGCCACAGTCTAAAGACTCGACGCCTCGCATTGTGTTCCATGAGCGTGACCGTGTCTCCCGTGTTGGCCGAGTGCGTTGCCTCAGAGGCGAAGAAAGAGGCGGTGTACAGGGCTCGACGACTTTCTGCACCTGCACAAACGATGTCGAGGTCCCCGAGGCTCGTAGTTTTCTATATAAACCGCCAACGGGTTCATTCATTCAGCACCTCCATCGTACATTCTCTTACTCTCATCTGCGGACACACCCTTCTTTCTATCTCTCCCTGTTACCCTCACTCTGACTCTCCCTCATGAATCCCATGTACCAGCAAGTACAACCGCCCCCGGCTTGGGCGCCGCCTCCGGTGCCCCAGTTCAATGTGAGTGTTTGATCGTCTCCTGCACTTGGGATTAGTCTGTATGTCTTACTTATACATTCCATTGTTCTCAACCTGTCATCCATCAGGACGTCCCTTACCAAGGGCCGCAGCGCGCCAACGAGCTCGGTCGGATATTCGCCTGGCACATCAAGACGACATGCTTCACCCTGGTGGATGCACCGGATGTTGCTGAGCTTGCGCAGTTCGTTGAACGGGTCGACAACACCATACGGCCGGGGGAGAACGTCATCTTCTACTCCCTCTACATTCTCGATCACGTCTTCCGCGAACAGATATACCGCGATTTGCAGTGGTTTGGGAGTAAAACCAGGCAAGGGCTGTGGCTGTCCGCCGTGATGCTTGCGCACAAGTACTGGGATGACAAGCGATACAAGGACATTACCTGGGTTCGCTTCGCCAAGTGGCCGGTACACGAGCTCTCCGCCATGATGAACGAGCTCTATGTGGCTGTCGCAGTGAAGCGCCATTTGGGGATCATCGACATCACCCCGCAGACTATAGTGAATTACCGGACCGACGTGCAGTCACGGTGGACCCATTACCAGCTGCACGGGACGAGTTCTGCTACTAGACCTTCTCGTTCCCACACCGTCCCCGCACCTCAGCCCGCATCTGCAGCTCTCGCGCCGATGCATATGCCACAGCAGTTTGGTCAGCAGGGGCATTCGTCGTATCAACAGTCGACGTCCACATTTGTTCCCCCTCCGCCTGACCAGGCCGCCTACCATGCATACGCGTCAGGCTCGGGCTCAGCCCCGCAGGCATATGCTCCCGGCTCGTCTCACCACGCTCGGGGGCAAGTCCACTACGCGTCGAGGTCCCAAGGCATGGAAGCTGCCCCGCAACCTCTGGGATATGGCCATAATATGGGCGGATCTCACAGCGGGATGGGTGCCGCGCCATACCCCCTGCTAGCTCAGCCTGGGCATGCCCCGTCGAGCGGGATGGCAGTCGTGCCTGGTGCTGGAGGATACGCTCAGCCTGTAGCCTCGGGCTCTCGCACTGATCCGTACGCTCAATATTACGATCCTGCGGGAGGCGTGGCGGGAACCCCGGGACCTTCGGGTCATGCTCAACATTCCACTTCTAATCGCTCGCGTAGGCGGGTGAAGACTGATCATGGTAGTCCTTCTGCGCACGCCAGCTCGAGCAAACGCTCCCGTCGTGACGGCTGAAGAAGTCCGGGGCGCTGACTCCGAGTCGAGAGCTCATACTTGGCTCATACCTGCGGATATGCTCACCTGTATAGTAGTAAGAAGCTAGAGCTTGTACTTGGTGGATTGTATTGATGAGGCAGTGTATCTGGTGTGGCGTGCATCGGGTCCGAAAATTCAGAATACTTGATGTGATGCGTGCCGTATTCTCCTCTTAGCTCTATCGATGAAGGACGTCAGATGGCGGAGCAGAGAGAACGATAGGTTTGTGATGATTCTTCACTTGGCCTGAGATACGGCAATGTAGACGTTCGGGAGGACGTACGAGTCTGTCGTCAGCTGTGAGAGCTGGTCGTAGTCAGGTTGAGCCGTACGCCAGGTAGAAGCGAAGAAGACTGATACTTGTTGAGAGACACGCCAGAGCTTCAAGCGACTGCGGAGGCAAGCTCTACGGCTGCTGAGTGAGTGAATCTTATCAGTGGGTCTAAGTTGAGGGGCTGTCCGGCTCAGGCACCTTGTTCCCGGATGGTTTAGCAAATCTCAGCGTTCGGGAGATGGACCAGAGGCCTCCAAGACGTTGCGAGCTGCTTTGTATGGGAGCCTGTCTTGACATCGGTTCGGGTGTCGATGCGAATCGAGATAGAACTTCAGTTCGTGAGCTAAGAAGTGGGATTTGTCACGTACCTAGTAATTCTGAATACTGAGATACCGTTATATTTGCCATTAGGATTCCGAGCTCGCGAGAGATCGGACGACGGACGTCGGGCGAGAGTACGCGGTGGGCGTTGGGCGAGAGTACGCGGTAGACGTCCAAGGCCAAGTCTCAAGCTCAAGGTCCGAGCGACACAGAGACTGGACTAAGAACCCTAGCCCAACTGGCCGGAAAGTCGTCGCTCGTCGAGGCGCTGTGCTTGTGACTGGGGCGGAGGGGCGCAGTGTAAGAGTCACGATGTGTAGATGCTCTGAGCTCAGGATCCGACTCGACTCGGAATGCCTGTCGGATGGACACGCGTCTCACTGCGAGATTACCGTTGAATCCCGTCGACTGGGTGACTAGAGGGAAGCGATCGGCGCGCCGAAGACACTGTTACCAGCTTCTACTGGAGGAACGTCGCGGTAATGCTACATAGTTTCAAGGTGACTGTGCACCAGGCGGTTGCGGCGGGAGAACAATGGTGAGAAATTGCCACATGGCAGACATCTCGGCCGCATCATGCAGTGCGGCATGCCCTCGCTGGAGTCACGGTGTTGCGTCACTATGTGGTAGCAGCGAGCACTTCAAGTTGCAGCCATTGTGTACTTATGCATTGTTCGGTCTCTGTATAAGCACACTCTGAGAAGCTCTTCATGGAGAGACGCAGGAAAGTACCAGCTACCAGACGAGCCGGACGATTTGCAACTGATCCGGACTGAAGGAAGGAGTGCGGACAGTTCTACGAGGGAATGAGGGAGGAGTAGGCGGTGGACGAAGGCAAGTAGCAAGTCCGAACGGCACGGAGGTTCAGAACCCTAACCTGAGTATGGCCAGCGGTTGTGGGCGGTGTGCTCGACGCTGTCCTTGTCTTCTTCCTCACTGTCTCCCATCCCTTCGCCGCTCGTTCTCTGGCCTGACTCGCTCGCCCATCTCTGCTCTGTCTTGTCTCGCTCTCGTCCCTCGTCACTCCGGACTCCAGAACGGTATAGCATCCCGTGACGGCTTCGACAATACCGTCACGGCTGCACCGAGTCGCAAGAGAAGAAGAGGTCGGAAAGGGTGCACGATCGACGTGATCTCGTCGTGCTGTGTTTGCGTACTGGTGAGCTTGCATCTTCGAGGTATGGTCGGCATCGCTCCCTCGCACCCTCGCTCCCTCCGCCCTGCGTCCACTGCTGTTGAACCCTCTCGGCGCCCGCCTTCCCGCGGTCAGCAAACCTCACCGCATCTCGCCGACCTATCAGACGAAGGCTCCAGATGTCGAATGAGACGATCGTAGCTCGATCTTTGCGGCCGGGTGTCCAGTCACGCACGCTCCACTCGAGCTGGCCATCGAAAAGCTGCGCGGACGTCTTTGCGGGTCTCCCCGGTGTACGGATACTTCAAGGCAGCATATCGCGCTGTGTAGCTCGCAGCCTCGACGCGGCTCATCTACGCTACGTACTACTAGAACGATGGCCCTGGCATCAGACGACGCGCTCTGTTCGCGGCGCCTCGTCGGAAGTCCAGCCCACGGAGGGAGACGACTGTAATTGGAGTGAGGACGATTGCGAGCAGCAGCGGGGCCGAATGTCGTGACTGTTGGCCTAGTTACGTACCCTCGCTCGGCTTATCCGCCAGCGAGGAGTGCGTGTACGTTTCCACGGGTGAGCATGACATACGTTCATATATATGCCATCGTGCGCCCCGCCGCTCACTGCGTTGTGTGTCCTCGCTGGTAGGAGAACATGGTCAGGGCCCCCGCTTCTCATTCGAGTCCTTGTATGCGTGGTTCCCTCACAGGACACGCTCCCTGCTCGCTGCACGGTCAGCTGTCCCTTTGTCTCTCGGCCCTCGTCTGTCGGCATGGACGAGTCGCTGCGCAGTGCGTACAGGTACGGAGTCCGAGTCGGTCGCCCTCGGCCTCTCGTAGGCAGCGTGGCCGTCACGGTGTCGCGTATACGCCCCGCTGCAGCCTGCACTACGCATACGCCGGCGCCCAGGCGTGTGTACAGTGCGGCCCAGTGTTACGTCCCTGTCACCGTGCGTAGGTTGCTCGGGCTCGTCTTTGGCACTGTTTACTCGCGTGCGTGGTCGTACAGGGCTGCTTTCTGCCCCCGCATGCCGCAGCGGTGTACGGAAATGCGAGACCGGGACCCCGGTGGCGGGCGTGCGACGATTGGATGTGGAGCCGTTTCTGACACGTATCGAACTGCGTTCCCTGGGGAGAAGACTGGCCATGGCATATCTCGTTCTGGAACGGATCGGGGACCCGGGCGCCGCTGTAGCTTGGAGTCGATGCGCTCGTCTTCCTCGTCACGGCGGTCACGGCGAACCGACGCTGTATCACTTCAGGCGCCCGTCCGCGGTGGCGGTCTGGGATGTGGAGCCGTGTCGTATCGAACGGCGTTGCGCAATGCCTGGGGGGAAGACTGGCCATGGCATATCTCGTTCTGGAACGGATTCAGTCTTGATATGGAGATAACGCTTTGCTCTCTGGCTGTGCTGTGCTGTGCGTCGCGGTTCTCGGGTTCTGGAGGTGGCTCCGCCACATCGGGGGCGTCGTGTGCCGTATCGTGTCCTCGTTGCGTTCCCGGAAGGCATGCTCGATTTGGGCGGAGTACGCGTCGGACGAGCATCGGCTGGCACGGCAGATCGGGAGCAGCTCATGCGAGTAAAGGTACGGGCCCTGCGAAAGACTCGGAAGCTGCTCAGTCCGCCCAGCTCGTGTGCGACGGGTTGTGATGCCGGGTGTAACGGAGGGCTGATATAGATACCGCAGGCGGACATGATATCACGCTCATATTCGCATATTCGACTGACAGCTCTCGTTTCTCTTTCCTGTAGCAGGGAGAACACTGGCCTGTTATGCGACTCAAGACTCGGAACCGCTCAATCCGCTGAGCTCGCGTTCGATGGGCTGTACCACCGCGTGTAACGGAGGGCTGAAACTGCAGGTGGGTACGGATTCGTTCGACTGACCAGTGACGTCTATCTCTCGCTCCTCTTTTCCATAGCAGGGACAACATTGGTCTGGTATGCGGCTTGAAGCTTGCGGGCTCGGACGCTCGGGCAGTCTGGTTGCGTGCCAGCTGTTTGGCGTGTCTGAGCTCTTTTCGCCGAAGGCAAACGGTGCGTAGTGACCTTTGCCACCTCGTGTGCGATGTGCATACAGCCAGACATGCTATTACGGCGACCGATACAAGGACATACGTAGACCAGTTTAGGGCGTGCAGGATCACGCTCGCTCGAGCGTCCTGGTCGGTCCCCCGAGCTCGTCTGAGGAAGGACGGTCGTCAGTTCATGTATCGCTGGTTCGAGGGCCAGTAGCGCTTGCGACGCACCATCCTGAGTACCAGCGTCAATATCCTCGTCTTTGACTTCGCCGATCGAATACATGATCTGGTTCAGCTTGTTCCAGAGCGTGTCGTTTGAGGCGACATCTGGGCCGAGTGCAAGTGCAAGTGCCGCCGAGCGGTCAGAGTCCAGAGACAAACGACAAACGGACCCACTGGGACGAGTTTTAGACTCACCCTCGATGCTGAGGATAAGCGGACGCCCGTCCTTCTCGGACTGCTCGATCATGCACACCAGCAGAGCTGGGAGCCGCCACTCTTCGTCGCACGCGCACGCGAACGAGTCGGGGATGAGCGCGGGGAGCTTGAGGACGTGTATGACGCGGCGGGCGGTGTGCGTGCAGAGACGGATGAGCAGGTCGGGGCAGAGCGCGAGCGCCGTCTTGTCGGGGATACCGATACCGGGCTTGGGGGTGCCGAGGACGGAGTTTGCGTGCTGTGAGGCGCGGGAGGTCGGGTCAGGAAAGGTGTCGCGCCACAGCGGAGAAACTGGAAGATGGAAGATGGAAGATGGTACATACCGCGAGGACGGCGTCCTTCTCGTGTTCGTCGACGGTGGCGATCCACAGGCCGCCGTAGCAGCGGCGCCCGCCCACTGCCTGTTCCGCGGCGGGGATGTCGTCCTGGAGGGGCTGGCCGGCGGGGCACGCCCAGAGCGTCACGAAGAGCGTGATGGGCATCTCCCAGGGCATTAGGGTGTCGTATGGGGTGGGGTTCTGGGTGTATGCGGTGAGCTCGGAGGGGCGGGCGAGTGGGAGGACGTAGATGTGGTAGCGCGTCGCTGCTGCTGTGGGAGGGCTGGGGTTCTTGTCGGGCATGGGGACGGTTAGAGCCTTGAGGAGGTCTGGGCGTGGGCGCGACATTGAGATGATGACGGGACGCGGTGGCGGGAGACGACGGTGGCGAGCGAAGACGTGGTGAAGGACTCGGGCTCGATGAGAATGAGTAGCGGGAGGAGGTGCGACAGTCAGGGTGCAAGGAGAAACGTCGGAGGACACTCACTAGGCTGCTGCGTTCAAGGAGGGTACGGGCCTTTATACTGTTCGTGAATGGGCCATCATCGCCGCAAAAGTTTTCTTTGCCTCATTGTCCACGGATTCTGCAAAGGACGTATTGTCTCTGCGCCGTCCGCAACCGCACCGTTGAGCTTCAACACGTAGTGAGGAGAGTGTGTCATCCCCACGAGGATGATGATGTCGTGGTCTCCCGCCACTGGTGACTTGAATGTGAGGGCCCGTTGCGGTCGTCATGATGAGCTGGGGAGAGCCTCGATCGTAAGCCATATCCAGAGATCTTTACAGGATGAGCGCGAAGAGCTTGAGGACGTGCACGACGCGGCGGGCGGTGTGCGTGCAGAGACGGATGAGCGGGTCGGGGCAGAGAGCGAGGGCTGTTTTGTCTGGGATACCGTGCTTGGGGGTGTCGAGGACGGAGTTTGCGTGCTGCGGGGGTCAGGAAGTTGGGTCAGGGTGTCGCGCCACAGCGGAGAAACTGGGACATGGAACATAGGCAATGGTACATACCGCGAGGATGGCGTCCTTCTCGTGCTCGTCGACG
>ML211770.1:0-12377 GCA_004369055.1 Polyporus arcularius HHB13444
CGCGTGCCTTGTGACTGTAACGTTTCCCGATATGGCACGTAGACGCCCGCGCGAAATTCTGAGCGTGTTCACGGAATTATGCAAAGCGCTGTAAGCCTTCGCACAGATCCTCACCCATGTTTTGCGTATGCAGGTGCAGAATCGAAGTTAGCGTCCAACCCTCATAAAGCAAGCCCTAGCCATGGGGGGGGGAGGCTGGGATTCACACAGCATCAGCGAAGGAAACATCGAGCACCTTCGAACGTCGTCCTTGCGCTATTTCTCTGATGCGTAGCGGCAAAGTTAATATTTTACCTCAGGCTGTACTGTCCATATTACATGACAATGAAGCTAGCGACACTACGAGTTTACACTCGACGATTCTTGTAACTTTCGCGACACAAAGAGACAAAACGAGACTCGAAACGGAGAGAGCGAGACAGCCAGAGCACCCTAGGGCTCTGAAGAGAAAAAAGACGGTCATCTGGGCGACATGCAGGTCAGAAATCACGAGGAGGCGTGAGGGCGCGGTCGCGCGACTCATCGCGATCTTCCATCTTCGTGTCCTCAGGTGGAGGGGGCGTCCTCGCCCGGTCATCCTTGCCGCTGCGGCGCTCGGGCGTCGGGCTCCGCCTGCGAGGCTCACGCTCAGGGCTCCTGCTGCGCGGCCGCCTCCTGTCATCGCGGTCCTGGACCCGGTCATCACGATCCCGCTCGTGGGGGCGGTCGCGCTCACGGTCCCTCTCACGGTCATAGTAGCCCCGGTCGCGGTCGCGGTCGTAGCCCCTGTCCCTTTCGACGCGGCGGCGGGGGCTCCGCGAACGCTCGCGCTCGCGGCGGGGCCCCGGCGGAGGTGAGCGGCGGTCGAAGCGCCATACCGAGGAGGGAGGATTTTTGGCCCACTGCGATGGGAACAGAGGACAGATAAGCAGCGGTTTGTGGGTACAGTGGGAAATGATGGGACACCGACCTGGATGCTCAAGCGGGAGCCTTCGAAGTACCGACCGTGCCTATAGATGATGAAGAAGCACAATATTAGCATGATTGACCTGGCCCGATTGGGCAAGACAGGGGTGACGTACATGTCGTAGTATGCATCCTCGGCGTCGCGTTGCGAGCGGAACTCGACGAAGGCGTAACTGCATGGCGAGAGAGGATTGTTGAGCGCGGGTGTTCGGGCGAAACTCGGGGCTAGCGAATCGGAACGGGTGCGCGGTCCATCGTGGGCTCGGACTCGGTGCGCGGGCTCGGGCGCGGCTCGACAACGACAACGACGACTCGACGACTTCGACGACACTTGACACGACAACGACAGGCACGACGACTCGACTCGAAGCGGGTGGTTTGCGCGAGGCGGGATGGTGGTTCGTCGACGCGACGCGACTGCAATAGAAGGTCGGGCGGGGATGAAAGAAACACTTACGGGTTGGAGTTGGCATGCGGGTTACGGGGAGCGGGGACATCGCAGCGAATAAGTGGGCCAAAGCTGGTGAACAGGGGGTGAGCGACACCGAGTGGCGGCAGAAAAGACAGGGACGCACCGTTCAAACTCGTACGCGAGGTCTTTGGCACGCGTAGAGGGGTGGAAGCCACTGACGAAGAGGATGCGGGGCATGCTGGGCAGTCAGTCGATGCGCACCGTGCGTTTGCGATGAATGACTTTAGACACGGACTCGATGTCGCCGACAGCGAGGACGGGGACGTGGACGACGCTGAGCAGAACAAAGTCGGCCCCCGCCCTTTGTGGGTGCCCTCTGATCCCATCACACGCTCCGCCCCAATAATTGCACTCCGCTGTGGCTGAGCGCGTGCCACCGTCGCGTCGCTCGCTGGCTTCGTCGCGTTGCTCGTCGTCCTCGTCGTCGTGCTCACTGTGGTCGCCAGCTCGCCAATGTATGTGGCGGAGCGCGCTCCGTACTCATCTCCGCGTCCTCCGCCCGCAGTCACGCCAACATGCTCTTGACGTCTCGTCCGCTGGCGCTCTCCGCAAGAAAATCTTCTTTGCGACGCCCTCCTCAATCTTCGAGACGTACCGCGAACATTGCCCTCACCCAGACCTGATACATCTGGAGACCTTGCTCTCGGTCTCCCACTCAATCCCGGATGAGCAGAGTGCGGCCACGTCGGTGCGTCCTGGACAGCCGTTCCACCGCACTCGTGTCACTCATCACCCCTCCGTTCACAGACCACAGATGACCCATGGGTCTCTATAGTCCAGCAGCCAACTCTAGCATCGGCTCTGGATGGCGTGAACAACGTGCTTGCCCATCATGCCTCCTCGGGCTCCGGCACACGTCTCAGGCTGCCCACCTACGTTGTTCTCTCCGTCCTCATGAAGGAACCCACCACTCAGGCTGAGGTCTTCGCCGCGTACAGGCTTGCGCAATCCCAGCCCCCTCGCGACACCACTGAACTCGGACCGCTCGTGATGCTCCTCTCTGCGTACTGGCTGGTCAAGCATCGGATGTACGCACCTCTGCGCGGCGTGGTCTTGCGCACCCTGCAGTACAAGCATGTCCTCCACGCCTATCAGATCACCCTTCTCCTGCGCGTCCTCGGCCAGGCCGACACGAGTCGCGAATTGCAGAAAATGATCTTCATCCTCCTCGACGTCGCCGTCAAACGCGAACTGGACTTGGGTGTTCGGACCTATCGCGTTCTGCTCGAGAATCCCGCCGCGACCTCAGCAGTCGCAAGGCTCGTGGAGTATCACATGCGTTCGCGCCGTTACGCACCCAACCTGGCGCACACCCGTGCCTTCGTACGCATCTATGGGCGTGCTGGGCGGCGAACGATGGCTGCCCGCCACTGGCGGCGCATCAGAGCTGCCGAATACCACGGCCCCAAGGCCGAGTACGCCATGAAGCGTAAGCTGCAGTCCCGGATGCTCGAGGACTACATGCGCTCTTTCAAGAACCCAAAGAAGGTGAATCTGTACATCAAATACCTGCTCAAGAAAACCGCGCGTGCCATGGCGGATTCCGAGGCTTCGCAGAGCGTCCCTCCGCCGACATTACCGCGTCCTGACGGTATCTCGCACCGATTGTGGCTGCAAACTCTCCGAGCGACCGCCGAGACCACTTCCGTCTCCGAAGAGGAGCTCCTTGCAAAGTTCAACGCGGGCAAAGACCATATCGGCAGTCCGCAGAAGACCCTCACTGCACACTTCATGGTGATCAAGGGGCTGGTGAGGCGGAGGAAGTACCTGGAGGCGGTTCGATTGCTTGAAGACGTCCTGCCGATGAAAGACCAGTTCGACGGGCCGAAGCTGACTATGGCAGTCGAGGCGCTCACGCTGGCAAACAAACCCACCGACGCGTTCCGCCTGCTCCTCGAGTTCGTGCGCAACCAGGAGTCTGTTCCTTCTGTAGCCTCCGAACACGCACAAGATGCGGTCGAGTGGAAGAGCGCAGTCTACTCCCCGAGGGGCCCGTTAGTGGATACCCGTGCCATCAACACCTTCATGATATGCCTCTTCCGCGCCCGCCGTCCAGACGTCGTCTTCTACATCTGGGACACCATGCCGCAAGTCTTCGGCATCGAGCCCGACTCCGCCACCTTCGCCATCCTGCTCAAAGCCGCCCGGTACGCACGCAAGTTCGAAGGTGCACTCCAGGTCGCCATCGCCGATTTCGGCATGGGCAGGATCCTCCCCAGGGCAAGAGAGGCAGAGCTGAACCCGCAGCGACTAGGGCGCGACGAGGCGGTCGCTGGCCTCGAAGCCCTCCTGGCTCCGGGCGAGCGGCGGGTGACGGGTTTCTGGCGCGGGGAACGAGCAGGCGAAGTCGCGCTGCGGGTGGCGTGGCAGGTGCTCGTCGGGAACTGGCCGGTTCTGGGGACGTTTTCCGCGCCCTTCCAGGCCATCAGGCGCAGCGCAGACGGGCCGGCGGCGTCGCCCATCACCGACCTCTTCCACAGCTTCGCTGGGGGCTCCGTCGAGACGCAGGCGGAGATGGACACGGCGCGTGGGTCTGCACGGCCATACGACGAGGACGGGCGGACGTTCTTCAGCATCGTGCCCGACGACACCGCGTTCCGGGCGCTACTCGATCTGCTGGCGGCGGAGGAGCGGGCACACCAGGTCCCGCTGGTGCTGGTGTGGATGCGGTACCTGCGGGTGTGGCCGTCGCGGGACACGCTTGCGACGGCGCTCGTGTACTGGGGCGAGGTCGCGCTCGAGGGTCCCTGGGTGCAGCGCGTGCGGGAGTGGCGTGCGCGCGAGCGGGGGGCGGAAGACAGCGAGTACATCCGCGGGGTCAAGTGGGTCACCAAGTGGGTCGGGCGCAAGAACGTGCCCCGCAAGGACGAGACCTATCGCGCCCTGGCGCGGGTGAGGTGGTTCAGGGACAGTCAGGCCATCGGTCAAGGCGAATAATTGCGTAGGCATCGGTACAGCTTACTCGCACATGTTTATATACTACCACCATTCATGTCGCTGCACACATGCATAGTCCATGACCAACATTGAGAAGACTTGGATAAGAGACAATATGAGGATCGGGAGATGTGTGAGGTAGGACATGCTCACCAGCTTCATCGCAAACCGAGCCGCTCGTCCTTGGACATCGCCTCCCGCTTCTTCTTCTGCTCCTCGACGTGGTGGTATGGCTGCGCAGGAGTGCCAGCAGCAGCAGCAGCCTGGGCTGGTACGCCCTGCTGCGCTGCGAGAGTCTCCGCCTTCTGGCGCATGAGCGCGTCGCGGACCTGCTGGACGTCGCCGTACGTCATCTGGATGAGCGTTGGGGGTCTCCGAATCATGTCCGGTGCAGAGCTCGCAGCAGGCTAGGCTGCGCTGTGGCGAGCAGAAAGTGGAAGACGTGGAACAATGGCAAGCCGACTGCGGGCGCAGGCGCCCACTGCCCAGGTGCAACGTATGTATGTAAGACACTGCTTGCCCTCCGTCCTTGCCTCCGCTCCGTTCTCTCCGCTGCACATACTCTTCGCATCTTCACCATGGAGGCCCTTCTCCGCGTCAGCGACACAATCAAGTCCTTCCGGGTCCGTCGCGCCTCCCCCGCCGCACATCTCCCTCGGACTCACATCTACGCTGCTCTAGGAAACACGCTTCAGTGCACTCCGTGCCCCGACAGAGTTCTTTGACTTCAACCGGGTATCAAGACCCGCAGACCTGAACACCGCAACACATGTGCGCAACAGTCCGCCGCCCACGCCGTTTGTTCGGTCCTGACCTCTCCCTCTTCCTCCTTTGCAGCGCATATCATACAACACTCGTTACTTCTCAGGTGCGCAGCGCGCACTGAGCCTGTTCCTCCAACCGTTGCTGACTTGCATCTGCAGGAAACTACGGCCTCATCGTCGCCCTCCTCGCCGTATACGCACTGTATGCCACATTGTCCTGCCATGACACTCCAGAGCTCTAAAAGCCCTCCCCCGCAGCCTCACCAACTTCCTCCTCATCTTCGCGGTCCTCTTCCTCGTCGGCGGCTTCGCCGCAATCAACCGCTTCGGTCAGTACACCCACATCCCTGCCTCACGCGCGCTGCAACAAGCTAATCTCCCCATTGTGCCCCCCTCCCCTTGCTCCCTCCTCAACTCCAACCCGCCCGGACTCTCACAACCCCCACCCCGACGCCTCTCTGCCCCCGACCCCCTCCTACCTGCTCTCACCGCGCACCCGACCCAACCCCGAACAGCGCCCGACCCAATCCAAGTCGGCGAACACGTCATCACGCAAAAGTCCCTCTACACCGGCCTCTTCGTGATCGGCATCCCCATGCTCTGGATCTCCTCCCCCTTCAGCACCTTCTTCTGGCTCGTCGGCGCATCCGCCGTCCTCATCCTCGGCCACGCCACCATCATGGAGCCCGGCATCGAGAGCGAGTACGCCCAGGTCCAGGAGGCCGTCTGAGTCGCCCGCACGCCCGCTCGCTGGGGTAGAGGTTGAGGTTGAGGTGAGAGGGCACAGACTGGAGGGAGGAAGGGAGGTGCGGTGAGAGGAAGGAAGGAAGGGGCACGCTCTTGATTGGCTAGATGTCTTTATTGGTTTGGACCCACCGTCTCCTACATAATACTTATTTCATTCTTTCGTTCTCCCCTTGGAAGGCTTCACTGCGATTGCGCCAGGATGCCAATCATGCCTCCTAGGCCTCCGCATGTTTGACTCATTGTGACCCAGCGACCGAGGATGGGCCTCGACGACATAAAGGATGTGATTGCGGAAGGAACGGGCCTCCCTCTCACAACTGTGCTGACCGCTCAGGGACCTCGTGGACTATGCGCATTCTCGACGCTGCGATGACGGTCGGTTCAACCGTGTTGGAATACTGTGAGTGTCCCCACTGCCGTAGAAAGGGTCCTTCCGGCGCTGCTGTTGTCGCTCCCTAGTCTCACTGTCCCTGTCATCTGTCCCAATAGCACGTCTGTTCACAGCTGGACTGGAATGCAACCCTCTCGACTATGTAGCCGCATCACAAGTACTGCACCTGCTGTCCTTCCCCCTCGATTTGGCGTTCAGGATGCGCAACGAGCGCACACGATCTGCACACACTCAGCAGTAAGTTGTACTATACAGTCCCGAGTTCCGAGCACGGGTTGACGGAAGACAACGAATAACAGCGACACGAAAGCGCATAACCAATAGATACGTACGTAAATGAGCGAGTCCAGCAGAAAAGACGGCGAAAACGAGCCATCCCTGGGCGGGCAGCCTACAGCCTACAGGCTACAGCAACGGCAGCCACTGTCCTAGAGACACGAAGCAAGCAAGCACCAAACATCAGCACCCGATCCCCAACCGGTCAACCGAGACGAACGCACCGATAACCAAACTCGGCAGGTCCATGATGTCCCTCCGTATCGAGAAGCAGAACGTGCACGGCACGGGCGCACCGCTCGGCTTCAGCAGCACGCAATGCGAGTACACCGACTGCGTCGTGTTCTCAAACGCGTGGTTCGCAAAGTTCTCCCAGTACTCCACCACCGACTGGTTCTCGAACAGCTGTGCGGGAGCGTCGCTGTCAGCCTCTCGTCCCAAACCCCAAACGGAAGACCACGCACCTCGTAAATATACTTCCTCCGCCCCACGAGCTCCTCGCGCTCCCACCCAGTGAGCATGCAGAACTCCGGCCCCACGAGACAGATCTCGCCCGTCCGCCGCCACGCGACCGTCGGCGTGCCCGAGAACGACACCAGCTTGTCCAGCTCGATCAGCGAGCGCTGGAAACACTTCTCCACGAACACGTCGTCCTCCTCCGTCATCGGCATCTGCAGCGCAATCAACGACGGCCGCACAATCGCGAGCGCGCGCACGATGCGCAGGATGTCGTTCTTGTCGAACCTGGGGTTGCGCCGTGCGTCGATGGAGCCCGAAGGTGGATGTCACATGACCAGGGAGGGTTAAGATGCACGCAGCACAGCATACACCCACAGCGACACACGCACAAGGAAGGAGGATCGACGGACAACGCAAAATCAATCAGCACGACGCACTCCGCGAACACAACGGACGAAGCAACACCCACCTCCGGCTCAGGTGCTTCATCAAAAAGTGGTACCCCTCGGTGTAGTCGTACCCCTTCGTCACGTTGCGATACACGCTCTGCACCGCGCTCTCCGCAGTGGGCGTCGACAGCGACGGTGTCCACCCAGCGGAGCGCCCTTGAGTGGGCGAGCTCGGATTTCGTCTTGGGCGGACCAGGAACGACTGTGGTGGCGACTGGTACCCGCGCCCCGCGGCACTCGGCTGCGTCGATGTCGAAGCCTGCGCAGGACCTTGTGCCTGGTCCGCGGGGAACTCGCCATATTGCGATGTACCCGCCTGGCCCGCATCTGGAGGGTAAGGCGGCGCCGGGTATCCTGTGGCCCCGGGCGCAATGTAGCCAGGACCCGATGATGAGGCCGGCAGTGTGGTTTCTGAGGGCTGGATCGCGAGCGGCGGCCGTTCGCTGTACCCTGGAGCTCCTGCGGCATATTCAGGCTGTCCGGGAGCGCTGTACTGTGCTGCTGGCTCCGCGGGCCACGATGCATTGGATAGTCCCGACGGCTGTGCTGGCGTGAAGGAAGGACCTGCTGCCGCCTGCGCCGCATGGGTGGTTACGGGGGACCCTCCGGAGCCCGAGTCCGGGGATCCGCCGAGGATCGCAGAAAGGATGGAGTACTCGAGGTTGGCTGCTTCGGCGGGGATGCCAAACGAACCAGCCGGGTTGTAGACTGGGTACATCGCGTCGGGCGAGATGTACTGCTGCTGCCCAGGGGCCGGTTCTGGCGGGGGAGGGGGTGGTGCTGCAAACCGGCGACTGTGAGAACCACGCAGCATGGTGGGACGTGGGGGAAGACGTTACTTACGTTGGCTCGCGGGCTCTACGCTCTTAGAAGAGCCGTCCCCTGACCTCGTGCGCTTGAGAGCATCTGAGGCGTCTCAGGTGAGGTGTTGAGCGATTAGAACGGTCATGTGAACGTGCCTAGCTCTTCCTCGTCAAGAAGGTACTTGGCTTTCTTGCGATGGCCCTCCGTACAGTTGTCGGCCATACCGCGCTTGATGCACCGCTGACATGGCCGCGCTGGGATAGAACGGAATCAGTGAACAGGACAGACGCGAGCAAGGCCAGTGTGCGATTGTCCCCTCATACGACGATCTCATGACACGAGTTCGGGTCGTACGTGAACGTCGCTATCGGGATCACAGCCATTGAGGCCGTGAGACCGCTGGGTATTCAGCGCCCGTCCAAGCCAGACAAAGGTCGGTAGCCAAGTCACAACACAAGCTGTACGTCTCCGACTTCTGTAACGAAACGGCGCCTGACCGCTGCAGAACTGGAAGGATAGAGCGGGGGAACATGACCGTCGCATCGACCTACCTTGGCCGGCTATCTTGTTATGACTCAGCGCGGCGAGCGTGAGCCATGCGGCGGGAGAGTCAGGTCTCGAGGGAGTGCGGTCAGACATGACGCCATCACGGGCTCGCTCGAAATTTGGGCAACGCATACTGAGCGAGTGATGCTGAACCGGCCGCGCGTACACGGGAAGCTCGAATGACAAGAGTGAAGGACTCACAGTCATCGCAAGTGAGGTGGGCCTTTTGGCAATGGAAGCAGGCGCGATTCGCCTTTTTCTTCTTGGGGCCGTCGCGCGTGCGCGGGGAGTCGCCGTTGTCGCCGGAATCTGCGGTGCGTTTGCGCTTCGGCGGGGGCTTTTTCTTGGGGTCGTTAGCAGAGGAGGAGGGGATGGGGGTGTTGTTCTCGGAGTTGGAGGAGGAGGAGGGGAGGGAGGGGTGGTGTGTGACCGGAGGCAGAGCGTGCATAGGCGGGGCGGGGGCTGGAGCGATTGCAGGGAGGTCCATGGACGTCGAGGGCTGCATGGCGGCGGTAAAGAGGGAGCACAGAGCGAAGCAGCTAGCGGACACGGACGGGCGACATCCAGGAAGTGTTCAGGAAACGGACTCGGGCTGCACCTCGCGCTTCGGCGCTTCCCCGGCTGCTCGTCGCCTGCTATTTCAGGCAGCAGACGCGCGTACACGTAATCTGCGCGGACTCATTGGCTGTTACGTCACGCGTTTACCGCGTCACGCCTCCGCTTCGATCGGCCCGCAACGGCTTGCCTCCGTACTCGCATGCCCGTCGTCCGCACCCTGCTCTCCCAGCTCTCACGCGCAATTGGCCGCCAGTCCGCGCTGTCCGAGCTCAGATGGATGCAACAAGCCCTCAGCAATCCACCGCCTGGAATAAGCCCTGCATGTCGGTCTCTAGATGAGATGGTCGCCCGCAGAGTGCGCGGCGAGCCGCTGCAATACATCCTAGGTGAGTGGACTCAAGAGCGTGCATGCAAATGTTTTTAACAACCTTCCGCGCAGGTTCCCAACCATTCGGTCCCCTCGACCTCGCCGTGCGTCCACCCGTGCTCATCCCGCGCCCGGAGACCGAGGACTGGACTCTCCGCCTCGCAGACTCCCTCACACCCTCCCCGGCCACTCCGTTCAGAACCCTCGACCTCTGCACCGGCACCGGCTGCATCCCCCTCCTTCTCTGCCACCTCTGGCCGCCCGGCTCCACGCACGCGACAGCCATCGACATCTCGCCCGACGCCATCCAGCTCGCAACAGAGAACGCCGCCCGCTGCGGGATCAGCACACACGCACACGCACACGCCTCCACACACCCCGAGAACACCTTTACGCCCATCCTCGCAGACCTCATGCACCTCGACTTCGCAAACCAAGCCCTCCTCGAGCCGCCCTACGATCTCATCACCTCCAACCCCCCATACATCCCCCAGGCCGAGTACGACGTCCTCCCCGCCTCCGTGAAAGACCACGAAGACATCCGCGCGCTTCTCGGCGACACTCCCTCCCCTCTCGCGAGTGGCATGCCGTCACAAGACCGCGCGAAGGGCCTGACCTTCTACCACCGCATTGCAGCACTCGTGGGCGAGCACGGTCTTCTCCGGGCTGGGGGGACGCTCGCGCTCGAGGTCGGTCAAGGGCAGGCTCGCGAAGTCGCCGCGATCGTACAGGCGAAGGCCGGCGTGGACAAGATCGATGTCTGGAAGGATCCCTGGGGAAAGGAACGCGTCGTCGTCGCCCGTCGATAACTGCAACGTTGCCCCGCCGTTCACATCGCCTGCTGGAGGCGGTCCCATGTCGCGTCGCTATCGGCCCATACGCCTCATCGCTCGCGGTCTGCGGTACGCAAGTCGACTGAACACGGCTTCGTAGCTTCTGCTACGCTTCGTGTAGTACTATCTGTGAACATACGTGCTCCTGCAGCCACATCATCGTTCACCGAGCACTCGTCCCCTGCTTGTCGCTCGACATACTTGCCGACCGAGGCACATGCTCCATCCTTTTGGCTTAATCCCACCCTACCGGTCAAGCTCCAATCCGCCAGCCCCATCCGAAAGATGACCCATAAAGCTTGAAGAGCAGCCCTGAGTCTCCGTCCGCCTGTCACCTCACCGGCATCCGACATATCTCTGGGAGGCGCGGACGTTCTCATCGGTAGATGACCGCCGTGCGATCTCCAACCAAATCAACCATGCATTGGATATCGCTGAACAAACAAGTCAGGCAAGGTATCCGAAAGTGCACGCCCCAGCCGCGCTCCCCTGCTTCCCGTCGTCCGCTCTATCAGCCGATCTACAGTGGATATCTCCGCTTCCTCAGACGTCACCAGTCAGTCCGTACCGCTCAGAACGTCCAATTCCACTTCCACTTTTCGAGGTCGAGGTCGATGCCGGGTCAAGCACCACGCCGTATCGCTCAAGGACCCTCCATCCTTGCAGCGGCCTCTGCACTCCAACCGCTGTCATATCTCCGTGCACGACGGTCAGCGGTCAGTAGTACCCGGGACCTCCGACGCATCATCCACCCACGTTTGCGTCCGTATCCGCGTTTTAAGTCTGCATGCATCAGCACAGGTAACGGCAAGCACAGTAGTACTATACACGGTAACATCGCAGGGATAGAGACGGATCTGGATCGCGTTGTCGACGCATATTCCTATATAGCAGAGACGGCATTATGTCCGGCAGGTCCTGGAGCCTTTCGTGCGTCCCAACATCCAGGGGCAGAGTCGCGGACCAAAAGACTTACTTTCTTGTGCCAATGGCACTCTTTCATGCTGCCGTTTGTGAAAGTATGTCCGCTCTGTGCAGACCACGCCTGGGATTGCAAAAACTACTTATCTCACGTTACATACATATATCCGACGGTACGCACATAACAAGCGGGAGGAGGAGGACAGAACTTCGAGTACTGGTGACCGGTAAGTATGCGGCAGACGACCGGAGGCCAAAACAAACGATTGACTCCACAAGACAATCGAGAGATGTCGATGACGAGCTTGCGTGGACGAGAAGACACTGTTCCGAGTGCTCGAAACCTCGGAGGAACTTAAGTGCGTTGAAACGCTCGACAACCAGACAACGAAGAGCAGCGGATCCAAACGTACATGGACGCACGTATTGCTCCAGCAGCTCGAACCCGAGTGCGGAACACACCTCGTCGAACCTCCCAGTCGCATCATCGCGACAGCCGCTCAAAATTCTGCAGTAGGGGAGTGCAGGAGGAAGTAACCGACAAGCCGCATCCGCACGAGGCCGAGAGGATCGCGTCGGGTTGCTATCTCAGTCTCTGATATCTTTTGGTAGATTCTCAAGATATCTTCCAATTCGTTGTGGTGGGTTATTGGACTATCCCGCCGGGCCACAGAAGAAGGGGGCGAGCATCAGAGCGCCAGCGCATAGTACAACGGATAGCTGCAACGAGAGGGATGGGAGGAACCTACCGACTTACCTACCTAGCTTAGGGGTAGGGATGGAGCTCCTGCCGCCAAAGGTTACGATTCGACGCTCGGAGGTACCTCGAGGAGAGTAAGTTTGTGCAAAAAGCAGACGTAGCATACAAATACCCATACTACACAGCCGGGACATCTGCAGGTACCGAC
>ML211771.1:0-12349 GCA_004369055.1 Polyporus arcularius HHB13444
GTTGAGGTTGTTGGGCCGTTTGATGAGGTCCCGCGTGCTCAACTGAGGGCCGTCGGCGGTCATGCGGATCCCCTTCAACAAATTGTTGTCGTCGATCTGTGGTGGACGAGATGGCTCAGCGATAGTAACTAATGACGAAGTGAAAGAAATACTCACGAGCTTGTTGCGGCGGACGGCATCTCTGTTGACATCTATGAGGGTGTCGCTCCCGTCATTGGATGCCCCGGAATGCTGAGCGTGTGCGCTCCGAGCCTGAGGTGCATCAGCGCTCGGCTGTGGTGGGACCTGGTGGGACCTCATCAACGTGGGCCGTCGAGCAGACGTATATTGCTTACGACATGGTGGCGGTAATCCTTGAATGTGGAAGCAGGTGCGGTGGCCATTGCGCTTGAGCGTGCAGCAGGGTGTACAGCAGGAGGAGGAACTGCTGTTTGACTTGACAAGGGAGGAGGTATATATGCCTATCGCTCCTCGCATGAACCAACGCACCTCGTGCGGTCTTCGAGCATTGACCGCTACCATTTGTGATGTTACTATGGACCTGTCCTTGAAAATCGCGAGCACGAGGTGCATACCGTTCTCACAGACATCGTCTGTTCGATCGCGGTCGAACGGCGGCGCTCGCCAAGCGCTGCAGCGTGGACCTCGAAGAGCTACTCCAGGTCAGCCGTAGTCCAAGAGCGGAACCATTGTTTGGCGTGCTTGTTCCGTGTTCAGGACTTCCAACGACATCTCCATCGTGCATTCCTCGATGCGTGTGCCTCCTTGCTTCCTCGCACGAGCATCTGGTGCTGAAAAGGGAACAAGTCAGCCCAGGTGGATCATGTGGGGCACATCTCACCCCTGTCCACGGGTGCCCATCGCATGGACTGCGAAGAGTACTATCATCCGTTATGCCGCTTTCATGCTCCTCCCCGTCACGAGGACTTTTGGTAGCCGTTTTCCGTTCGAGACGTGGTGGGGCGCATGCAGACGAACGTTCATGGCAGCGCGTGAGGGAAGGCAAGACATTTCCTGCACTGGCAGCCTGCAGATAGCAATACGAATCTAGAACTATGATTAATATGAGTTGGTATACTGTTATCACCTTCATTGTCGACCGCCGCCGCACCGACTTTGGATGTGTGTTCGACAACGTCGCGGTCGAGTTCTTTTCAACTCACAAGACTTGGTTCGTACCGGTGATCTTGAACAAGAAGAGTTGATCCTGAAACGTACAGATACTTATCAAGTTCGGCATAACTTGAAGCAGCTTGAAGCGCAAAAGTGCTTTGCAAGCGCCTGCAGACTTCGGGCAAATAACGTTCCGAACTCGATAGCTTGATCGACCAGAAGAGGAAGAACAGCATGCGAACGAATGCAAACGCCACCATGAGGTATGTACGGGCCAGTGTCCACAACTCTACTGTGCTTCTGAGCTCAGAAGGCACCCTGGATCTTGAACGGTAAGTGAGCCACCTTTTGCGCACAGTGGAAAGCCTTGTATGTACCCCGGTCAAGTCATATGGGTAGATCTGCCCGCTTCGCATCTCTTGTGACGGAGACTGGCAGGGAAGTTAGTCAGGCTGCGCGTGAGGACGACAGCGAAGCTGGTGCACAAAGCGGCAGTACAGCTGAAACTGATACGAAGTTCGTTGGGGCGCACCGTTTGCCTATGCGAACAGGCGGCAACGTTGAACAGTGTCCTGGGTATCTCAGAATGAGATAAATACCTGCAGCCAGGACGTCCACTCCGCAGACTCCACCCCGCAGTCTGCACGCCACACTGCACTCGTAGTCCACGCACGTCATGTCTTTCTATGATTATCTCACCGAACGGCCCACCCCATACAGCCATTGGGTGACCATGTTCACGAAGAACTCGGGCACCGTCGACATAAGGCTCCAGGCTTTGTACCTCACTGATGGTAAGCTGTTCGCCAACGGTGAGTAGCTCCGGGAAAACAAGTTTTTGCTGTACTCACCGGTCGACGGGCGACACGTTCGCAGGCGACAAGGGCAAGGAGTTTTCCACGACCCAGTTCAACGGCTACATCCTCCACCCCGGCGACGAGGTGCAGATAAACGCCTGCGGGCGCGAGGACTCGGCGTCGGGCACGACGGGCTGGTTCGACCTCATCGACTGCACTAACGAGAGGCGGATCCGTCAATTTCACTGGGACTGCCCGTGGGGCTCGTCGACGAACACGTGGACCATCACCGACCCCAATGAGACCTGGATGGTCGAGACCAAGGGAGCCAATTTCGTTGACGGCGCCCTCGGGAGCATCTTCATCGAATGTCTCAACAAGGCCACCTAACAGATACAGTGAGTCCGTCGTCGTGCTTGCCTGCTCGCTCGCTTGCACTCACCCACTGACTGACCACTTCGCAGATCGTGTCAGACACCTCTATCCCCCTTCCCGCTTTCATTGCAGCGGGGAAGCCCTCTATCGTTCGATTTGTTGGTGTACTTGTAGCTCCCGTATCAGCAGCGTCCTGTGTTTTGCGGCCCACCGGTTGAGATCCGTTTGTACCATGGTAGATCACAAAGCCAGTTTTGTGTCCTTGGACGAGGACCCTTGCAGTCCGACCGAAGCAATCTCTGCATGATGAGCGGAAGCAGTTCTTGTTGCGATGTGCGAATCGGAAGAGGGAGACACGCGAAGAGATGATGGTCGTCGACAAGCCTTACTTCGGGCCGCACGAGCGACTTCCGGGCGCTCTAGGCAGACTCAAACAATCTGAACGTGTGAATCAGGACGCAAGAAGCACTCTTCAAACGAATGCGATACGTTCTATGTATCACTGCTACAGCATCAAGCACCTAAACTAACTAACTAGCTGGCTGGCACCAAGTGCCCATTGAACCCGACCACTGCCCAGAGCGATACGAAAAGAGTACGAAGCATGTATGTTCATGGAAGACGAAACCGCGTCGTGAGGCGTCGTGACGGAAAAAACTAGACGGCTGTGGTGCAAATAACAAGATGAGTTGAAGAGAGAGGGGTGGGGTAGGAAGCAAACGTCGAGCGCCACGTAAGGTGTGGAGATCTCTGGAGATGCGAGAGTGCGGTCATGAGGATGGGCGTGACAAGGATGTATGAGGATCGGAGCAGTGTATGGAGCAGGGACGAGCAGGGGAGAAGACATTAAGCCTAACACTAAGCATACACGCTGGACCGGGGCGGAGGAGAGAGAGCATAGTCATCAGCAAGATCGTCGAGTTCGAGCGCTGCACGGTTACTTCCTGGACAGGGCCTGCAGCTGCACGCACTCGTAGTAGCCACCCCGCATCGCGAGAAGCTCGTCGTGCGTGCCGGCCTCGCTGACCGCGCCGTCCTTGCTGAAGTAGATGCAGTCCGCGTTCTGGATCGTGGAGAATCTCTGAGTCGATGCGCGATGGCGAGCGTCGTGCGACCCTTCGCGGCCTGGTCTAGCGCCGCCTGTACGACCTTCTCCGAGTTCGAGTCCAGTGCGGACGTAGCCTCGTCGAGAAGGAGCACCTTCGGGTTGCGCAGGAGTGCACGTGCGATCTCAATACGCTGCTTCTGACCACCTGAGAGCTGCGATCCCTTGCCGCCGACTTGCGTGTCGAAGCCGCTATACGCGGACCAGTCAGTATGTTGAAGGGCAAGAAGACTTACTCAGGCAGGGATTTGATGAAGTCAAGGATGTTCGCGTTCCTGCAAGCAGTCTCGATCTCTTCTTGCGTGACCTGGTCCGCGGGCTTCGTCTCGCCGAGAAGGATGTCAAAGCGGACAGTACCCGCATACAGCGTCGGCGCCTGGGACACCAACGCGATGTGTGCCTGGAATGTGTCCGGTACTCTGCACGTTGTACTTCGTATCGGCTGCTCGTCAAGCTGCATACACGGGGTCAGCATCAACATATGTGACGAACACACAGGACACTCACGTAGACGGTATGCCCGATCAAGTAGGTCCGGCGAGTTCATTGCTGCTGTACATGTAAGTGTGCTATGAAGCGAGAGGGCAGCGATTGCTGACGCGTTCCCAGTCTTTGGGAGCCGGTGCCATCTGGCCACATGCAGCTCTTCATGCGAGAGAGCAAGCAAGGACAGTAGTACTGACACCGTTGTAACCTGTTGGATAGCAAGTCGACAGCATATACTGATACAAGTACAAGTGATACAAGGTCCCGGTCACGAACTTCAGGCCATTCCTATCAAGTTGTGTCAGAGGAGGGAGTTGAAAGCCCACTGTCACGCATACCAATGACACCACATGCAGCGCGCGCGCCTGCATTGCCCGTCTTGAGGGACTCATCGTCACCACCGCGGCCGAGGTCGTCGGTACCCTACAGAGCATGCTAGAATAGGGCGTTACATTCCGATGGATAGCTGGACTCACTGCGTGGACAACAACAGTACGACTGCCGCCACAGCTGGTCAGGACAGGCCGCGCATACAGGGACATGCATGGGGGGACTTACCCGACAATGCTGAGAGGACCGTTCAACGAAATCAGGCTATCCTCGAAAGAGAACGCAGCAACGTCCTTCGAGTCGGCCGCGATGTTACCGAGATCGCCCACATGCCTGTTGATGTCCGTTGGGGCGCCATGCGTCCTCTCGAACGGGTTGAAGTGGGGGCCAGCGGACGTGCAACCGTTGCTCAGGTCACCGGAGGCACTACAAGCACCGTTCAGTAAGGCAAGAGCACCGCAGACAATATGCGCACGTACTGAACGTGGAATCCATGCTCCGCAGAAGGGTCCAAACTCTTGACTTCGCCGGAGATTGTGACCGGCGCGGTTGGGAATGGCTGTGTGAACGTAACCGTCCCGCTCACGGTCTCGCCGTTCAACACAACGACAGCCTGTCGGAAGAGAACGCTTGTATCCCTCGCGCTGTACATTTCAGCACTGGTAGTGTACGCACCTTGGACACTACGGGGATGGGAAGTATCTCATCTTGCGGCAGCTGGTGTCTTGGGAGGATGAGCCAGATGACGAATACGCCAATGAGAAGGAAGGACGCGAGGATCGCGAGACGAGGCTGCCGCGTCTGACGAGTCTGGGGGAACTCCATGCCTTCGTGCGCGAGACCAGCGTAGAGGGACTGGGGGTGGTGGTCGGCAGACAAGGCTCGCGCAATTGCCTCAAACACTATTGGGCAGGACTCCTGCGTTGCGTCACTTACTCAGACCGTTCGCACGAGGACGCGCGGCCGCCTCTGCTTCAAGTTCGTGACCGCAGCGCTGCCTCGGATGCGGCGCGAACGTGCGGCGCGCTCTGCTCGATGTCAGACACGTCTTCGACAGGCGATGGCGATAATGAGTTCATCAAGCTCGACACCGTTCGAGGGGCAGCGGCGAAGCGCGACGATTCCGGGCCGATATCCCGGTGCGCGCAAGTGGCTGGGCGAGAGAGTCAGACGCGTCCTGCCTATCGACCCCCATGACGAGCATCGCGCTCTTGCCACTACTTATGCGCAGGCTGGCCTTCCAATGCATAGAAAATGGTCCATAGCGCAGAAGTGTCTACGGCCCGCGCACGGGTGTCGGGAGACGCAAGAGTGGTCATCAAACAGGTCAGCTGGACCACCACTCTTCGACTTCGTGCCATGGACCATGGTATATGAGGCGGACGGACATCTGGTAAGCATGGTCAGTCTGCACCTGCTCTCGACATGGCGCCCTCTCTCCGGGTAACTCTCTCAGCCATCGCTGTACTTGTCGTGGTGACATTCTCCGTGGGAGCTGTACCGACAAAGTCGCGGTTCGACTGGGCGAAGACAAAATATGTCTACGCCTTCGGAGACTCTTACACGTTTGTGCAAGGAACGAAGGGCCATGCAAACTTCAGGCGAGTGACGAGAAAGCGGTGACGAGCCTACCTCTGCCGTTGCGAACCGTCCACCCAGTTTCATAGGAGATGCATTCGACTTCGCGTTCACCCCTCAAGAACTGCTTGAGAACAAGATCATACCGAAGAATGTGCGCACACCCAGCTTGTTTATCTCGACTACGTACATGCTCACGCACGGTTCAGACGAGTTCCGATGGTTCCAGCTGGGTAGGTGCCGACTGTAGCGGGCAAGTCGCCACTCACCCCGATCTCACGTTCCACCCTAGACGGAGTTCCTCACAGGCTGCTACGCGGGCAAGCCCTCCGATTGCTTCCCTCACCAGCTGTGGAACTTTGCGTTCGCGGGTGCCGACATCGACAAATCGCTGTGAGCACGTTCTCCAAGCCCGCGAAGTTCGCTCTGACCAGGGCACCTTCAGGCTTCCGTTGCATCACAACTTCACCGTGGACCTCGTCGACGAAGTCAAACAATGGGTCGCATACGCATCCAACGTCATCCCACATCCCGCCGCAGAAACCCTCGTTGCTTGGTGGATCGGTATCAACGACACCGGTGACACTCTGCACAACACCACGGTATGCCCAACATACTGAGGAAGCTTTGCCATACCTCATAGACCCCCTACTAGCTGAACTTCAAAGCATTCTGGGAGACCGAAATGCAGTCTCTCTTCGGCGCCGTGGTATGCAACCTGCACCTCCTCCTACGTCATCACCCATTCTCAGAATGCTCACCCACGCAGCAAAACGCATACACGCACAACCTCCGCGGGACATACCTATTCATCAACGTCCCACCTCTGGAGCGGTCCCCGGGGCACATCGGCGCGCCCGACGCCGGACTCTACAAGCAGAACATCATCGACTACAACTCCGCGCTCGCCGCGCACGTCGCCTCCTTCGCGCACGCACACCCGGACGTGACCGTCCTCGCGTTCGACGCGCACGCCTGGTTCGGCCAGATCCTGGACAACGCTGCGCACTACGGCTTCAAGAACATCACCGGGCACGTCTCTGGCACCCAGCCTGTCTGTTCTTCCGCTCCTGCGTCCCCAGCTGACCATCTCCGCCTTGCCATTACCCAGGTTCTGCGAGTGCACAGACTCGTCCTTCTTCTGGTACAGTGAGTGGTCCACTCCGCGCACAAGTCCTCTTGCGTCCGACATCTCATCGCATGTATGCGTAGACACGGGTCACCCGACCGAACACGTCCATCGCCTGCTCGCGCAAGCGATCGATGCGGAGTTAGTCCAAGCTTCCCGCTGAGCACTGAGCCCTGACCGGTGACTGCTGGGACTTTGCACGCAGATCCCTAGTCGAGGGTGTGACAGCGTGCGGAGTACGAGGACATAATGCGATGCATTGAATTAGAACCACGGTCATGTCAGTGCGGCACGAATGCGCGGAGCAAGCAACCGGATCATCCAGAGTTTCTTTGCCGGTGAATCGGCTGCTCGTCAATGGGCAACTTCACACAGTTTGCTGGGCCCATAGCGGGGTAAGTAGACATCCATGGGCATAGAGACTAAGTAGGCGCATATGCATGCATCAGTGATCAAACATGAACACAAAGCAGTCTCTGCCCTCCCACTCAGGAGGTAACAGGACATTGGAAAACGATAGCGGGGGGTATCCAGCGAGAGGAACGCTATGTATCATTGTGCTCCTAGGCGTGGATAATATGATATGTACAAGCTGAACCGTACCATACGAATAACCACCAAAGGAGACGGAGGGGGAAACCTCAAGTGCGAGACTTGAGAGCAGTGGTGGTGGCGAGAGAGTGAATGAGAGGACAGGCGCGCTTTGGCGACTAAGTATGGACAGAGAAAGAGGACTAACGAGCGGAGTAGACTATCGACAAGACGGAACAGCAAACGGCTACAGAGACCACACCAGACGAACGCGAGAACAGAACAGCTGAAACGCAGCGGCGACCACGGTCCACGTGAGCACGGGATGGGTCACCGAGAACCAGAAGAATAGGATTAACACGCCACACTGCAAATAAAGAAACGAGACAACACATGCATGTCCGAAGAGAGCAGACCCAGCACGGAGAGAGCCTCCCTCCGCTCAGAAGAATAGATACGTGGTGACGAACACACCCAGTGCGATGATAATGACCACCTGTAATGGCACACCCTCGGCCTGGCTAACCTCGCTCCCGACATAGCTGCTCACATCCGTCCGCCCGTCGTCGTAAGTTGAGCGACCGTCGTACGTCCTGTCGTCGTAGGTACTGCTCCCGTCGTCCGAGACCGGGCCACGTCGCCTCGACCGCAACTCCGTTCCGCTCGTCAACGTCGTTGGTGCGATGCTGGGCTCTGGCATCGACGCGATCAGCTGACGAAGACGTTCGATCTCGTGTTGTGCCTCCTCGAGCTTCTTGATCAACTCCGGGTTGGGATCTTGTACGACCGCGGGGGGCGGTGCGGAGCGGACAGCTGGTGAGGGCGGGGGAGATGGACGGGCAGGGGGAGGTGCATGGACGCTGACGTTGACGATGCCAACACCCTCGTCGCTCGAAGTTTGGCGCTCGAATGCTGGGGGTGCCGGGGGGTGCACAGCGACCTGGGGCGGTGTGGAAGGTGCATCGTGGTGCTCCTCTTGCGGAATAGGGATGGCGCTATCGTCGCCCTGGCTTGGCTCCCGCGATGCGTGGCCGTTCGTCTGCGGATATTGGCGGACGGTCGCGTAGTTCTATGAAAGGTTCGCCGGGATGGTGAGGCGAAGCTCTAGGTGCGGCGGCGAGGGGTAGTACTCACATCTTGTCCCGGTACAGCCAATAGCGAACTCATGTTTGCGTGCGTCTCATCCTCCTCGGGAACGGTTTGACCTTCAGGGGGAAGGTATACGACACGGATCTTCTGAGAGTGGACCTCGTCGCCCTCGACATTCCACTACACGCCACATCAGCCCCGCACAATACGAACACGGATATGGTAGGACGCACAATATCGTTCAGAGACATGCTCTCCTTCTCGGGGGAGATGATAGTACTCTGGATGAGGAACTTGTCCTTGCACTTCGTGTTGATGGGGAGGTCCTCCTTCATGGCCTGCAACATCACTAGACAGCGCAACCCGCTCAGCAGCCGCAACGCCCTCCATCACCGAGCCAGAGCGAACGTACCTGCGACCTCAACCGTCTCTCCTGGCTCCACCCTCCCAGAGTTCGGCCTCACGCAGTAAAGCTAGACGGCGGAAGTACGTGTCCTTGAGCGTGTGTCCCCCTGTCACTTTGCCTCGGCGTGCTTACCTTGGGTGCGGTTGTCTTGACCTTGAACGCAACCGGTTGCGCATTGTTGTTGGTGATCTGGAGAGCACGTTTGACGGATTGAGTGAACGGCCCTGCACAGGCGGAGCGGGCGAGGGACGGCGGAACGTGTCGGGCGGCATCATCAGCATCGGTGCACGCAGCACACAGCGGAGGAGCTCATCGACGCACTGTTGAACCCCAGGACGCTGCTGGGGTTGAGAGAGACAGACATGGTGTGTTTAAAGGACGGGGACGGTGGGAGGAGCGGAGAGAGATAGGAAAGTCTGGACAAAGTGCGTGCGTGGGTGTCTGATGACGGTGGCCCCTTCCCCTTAGGCGCCCTTATGAGCTCCTCCTCTGGTCCACTGCCGCCTGGCCTCCGCGTGGGCTCAGGCCCTGCTCTCCGTCAGCGAACTCGACTGCCTCGCCCGCTAACCAAGCACGCGCGCTGCCCACGCTCCATTCGCATGCAAAGCTGCACTGCTCGACTGCGGAAATGGGCCTTCGTTCATACACCGCTTACCAGCGCTCATCTGGCTTCCAGTCTTTCATGTAGCCGGCGAGTGCAAGTGGATCGGGCAGCGGATACTATAGCATTGGTGATACGATGTAGTATGGTTGCGCAAGCGCATGTGAGTATCTAGACATAATGTAGCGGCAAAGGGACGAACGAGAGCGCAATGACTAGTAAGGAACGATTAGCGATGCTGTATGTAACGAGAGACATTGGCGAGTATAACTGGACACAAAACCAAGATATGCAAGCGTGTAGATGTGTAGATAGGTTACCCTGACCCCTTCCGACCAATATATTATGGTAAGCATGTGTACTGACGAGATGAGACGATAGCAGGAGGGCGGTGGCCCGGTGCGTGGCGGATTACATCTACACCGGGCTGACGGGCATGTGCGTGCCGTCGTAGGAGAAGCCTGCAAACGTGGTCAGACAGCCAGCACACCCACCACACCTCGACAGTAACTCACCTGCAAATTGAGCCTGGACGGTCTGCGACAGCTGCGATCCCTCGACAACACTGTCGAGCGGCGCCTCGGTCGTGAAGACGGTATCAAAGTTAGATACGTCCTGTGCGAGAAGGCCAGCGCGTGTCAGTTGCGGTGACAGTGCAACAGGATGAAGCGGACGTACCACAGGGCTCGACACGCTCGGCTTGAACGGCGGCTGGATCTTCTTCTGGATGAGCTTCTGGAAGTCGATGTGGTTCGCAAAGAAGGGATGCGTCCTGATCTCCTCCGCGCCGTTGACACCCAGGCGCTGCGTCGGGTCCCGGGTGAGGAGCCCAGTCAGGATGCTGCGCGCCTCAGGACTGATGTCGTCACCGAAGACTAGCGGATCGTTCAGAATCTTCTGATACATCGCGTCGGTGTTCTCTGTGGCGGAGGGTGAGTGGGAGCAGTAATTGTGATGAAGGGATACGAACCATCATAGAAGGGCGGGAGACCTGATAGCATCTCGAAAAGAAGGACGCCAAGCGTCCACCAGTCGATGGTCTTGTCTGGGAGGATATCAGTAGATGATTCCAGGCCTGCGGTTGAATGACGCACTGTAGCCCTGTCCGCGAAGAATCTCAGGCGCAAGGTACTCCGGTGTGCCACAGAACGTGTTCGTCTTGTCCGAATCCTTCATGTTCAGCTTGCACAGACCGAAGTCGCACAGCGCGATGTGTCCCGTGTAGTCGAGGAGGATGTTCTCGGGCTTCAGGTCACTGGTTCACATCACGAAATCAATCATCTGCCTGCTGAGAGATGATTGCAGACAAACCGGTAGACAACGTCGAGCTCGTGTAGGTGCTCGAGCGCGAGGAGCAGTTCGGCGCTGTAGAAGCGCGACCGCTCCTCGTTGAACTTCTGTTCGCGCTGCAGGTGGTGGAAGAGCTCTCCTCCGTTGACGAACCTACAGCCGGGTCAGCGACGTCTCAGTGACAGATGGTAACATTACATACGCAAGCACAAGGTACAGCTTCTGCTCCGACTGGAAGCTGAATTTGAGGGGCACGATGAACGGATTGTTCACCCGAGCGAGGACCAACCGTTCGGCCAGTGTGTGTGTAATCTCCCCTCGCTGCACGATGTACTGCTTACGGATCGTCTTGAGCGCGTAGATACGGGACGTGTCGCGTTTCCGGACTTGCATGACCTTGCCGAAGCTGCCTTTCCCGATGACAGTGATGAGTTCGAAGTCATCGATGGTGAGAGATTGGCCCTGGACAACACGATGAGTTATATGAAAGGGAGCTACGAAGGGAACCTACCGTGCTCGGCTTGAATGAGACACCAATCTGAATCCTGCCAGAACCACCGGCCATATCATACCACTGATCCTGCGACGCCGTGTCTTCGAAGTCCGGCGTGAACCGAACGCCGCCCATGAAGAGATCATTGCCCATGTCGTCGTCGCCGCCGCGCTTGGGCTCTTCTGTGCGCAGGTAGCATTGGATGGAGATTTCGGAATGACGTGACACGTCACTGCACGTCGTTCAGTCCCATTTCTTCCCCGCACTCCCAAATGACCGAGAACACTCACAAATGTGTCTCATACATATACAGCGGCTTCTCCAGCTCCCCACCCAATGGCGTGATGAGCACCTGATTGACCTCGAACTCCATGACGAGGTACGGCAGCCACCAGCACTGCGTTCTCTGCACGCTGTCCCGGTTGCTCTTCCTGTTCGCAAGCCGCTGTTGCGTCACGCTCGACGGTGACACGGACGCGGCGACCTTGGCCTGCTGCGACGACAGCGCGGCCTGCACGGCGGGTGGCATCGCTGCGCCCCCGGGCAGCGCGAGGTTCTCTGCCCACAGCACGCGGATGGCCAGCAAGCCCGACTGCCCTTTGCCGTCCAGGTTACCTGGAGTCGGCGTCGTAGAGCGCGATTCCATGTCCTGAATCGATAGGCCGTTCGCGGGCTGCTTCTTGCTCTTTCCAAGTTTCCAAGACATCCTGGGCGACCGTCGGGGTGAAGGGGTGCTGGGGAATACAAGGGTATCGGTGAGATGCAAAGCCTGCTTTGCGCTCGGACGCTGAGTAGGGAGCGGGTGGGGGGATGGGGGTGGGTGAAGATCTGCAGCAGTCCGCCGACGCGCGCATTCATATTCCCCCGCAGACGCGCTTCATTAAATAAGCGACGAGATCGCAAGGTCTCGATCGCATACAGTAACCATGTTTTTTTTTTTTTTTTTTTGGAGGAGCGCATGTATACGCCTTTAGTCGCTATCGTCCCGTAGGCACATCAAGCACTCGGACCCCGAGCGGGAATCAG
>ML211772.1:0-12301 GCA_004369055.1 Polyporus arcularius HHB13444
CAGGGGGACAGTCAGTCAAGCAAGTGGGTGGGGGCACAGACGAGGGTACACACCGACCACTGAGGGTTCCCGAATGTCATACCGCCGTACTACAGAACACGTCGTGCGTCAGGAATATGGCACCATCTCTGGAAGGAGGTGGGGACGCTCACGATGGGGACAGAAACGCGGAGGCCGGACTTGCCGAGCTGGCGGTACTCGGAAACGACGTCGTTGGACATGGTGGCGTGGTCGGAGGACTTGCGAGAGCGAACGGGGCTGAACGGGCTCCAGGAGCGAGGCTTGTTGGGACTTGCAGGAGACCTGGAGAAACGCATAAGAGAGCTGTGTGCGAGGGCAGCGAGGACGAAGGGGAAGACACGGACCTTTGCAGGCAGGAGCACGGAGCTGGCGAGGACAGAGACGAGCAGCTGCGGGGCTCGTGGATAGGATGGGACCCCGAGCTCGGGCATTGTTTGGAAGCCGTGTCCTGTCCATGTCCGACCCGGCCTTCCAAGCGCCGCACTGCGACTTCGACTTCGCGAACCTGCGACGGTCGCGGAGCGGCGCGTACTTTGCACCCTCGAACCTTGTCGTCCTTCTTCGTCAACCACATCCGCGAGCCGCTCAGACCCCGGACACCCGCGCCTCGCCAAACATGCGGCAGTGTTGTGGACAGTTGTGGACACGCCGCCGCCCTCCATCGACTTCGCGAACGGCCCACCGCATGCTCCCTCTCCCCTCTCCGCTCACATGCTCCCACTTCCCAGCGCGTTTTCCCTCAGCTTCTCCCCCCCCACTCCTTCTCCAACTTCCCCTGACCACGCCCCGTGTCTTCTGCCCGCATCAGTATTCCTTCGTTGCGATCAATCACGCCGTTTCCGCATGCAACCAACTGCCCAGATTACTGGTGGCATCCAATCTACATCTCCAAAGCGTAGGTTTCATTCTCGCTCCACCTCAATGTAGTCTTTGTCGGTATGGTCAAGTCACACATGTTCATGCCGCGCAAACTGCGATGGTCTTCCACTAGCGCTCCTTGATTGATCAAGTCCACACGTCTCGCCTACTTCTTCTTTGCCCAAACGAAGTACATGTCCGTAGTCAAGCATCGAGCAGGATCTTCTAACTCCTCGAGGTATGCCCTTGCCACATCCTCCGTGATACCTTGATGCGCGAAACGCCGTGGCATATCGTGCCCGGTACAGATCATGTTCGCTCGCCAAGCCTTCCCGAACTTGTTCAAGTTGTCATCTGTGAGCATCATCAGCAGCTGCCAAAGAGGCATATTCACAGGTAGCCACGTTACCTTCGGATTTCTCAGATATAGGTATTGTCACCTTCTTGACCCTGATTTCGGCGAACGCGTCGGATCTTTCAAGAATTTCCTCGAGGCGTCGACCAATACATGGCTCCAACTCCCGAGATCGGAAGATGCGGAACCAGCCTTGGAGAAGAGCATCCATCCCAGGACCGAGTGGGCCACCGCCATCGAGCATCTGCTCATCGTCCGGATCCTCCACGATAAGCCAGCCTCCCGGCTTTACGAGATCGATGGCGCGCTCAAGGATCTGCTCCGGCTGCGGTACCTGCGTGTTGGTATTATTAGCGTGAACTTTGAGCGAGTCGCCGAAAGATCACATACGTGCATCATGACTAGGCGAGCATGAACGACGTCGAAGCTGCTGCTCTCGAAGGGGAATCCTTGCGAGATATCAACTTGATGGAACTCAACGTTACGGGGCAAGGCTCTGATATGCACGTTAATGTCCAAGACTAGTCGTCCAACAATGGAAGCGGTCGTACCGCGGAGGAAGTGGGTTGATATCAACTGCGACGACTCGAGCAGCTGGGAATCGCCGTGCGGCGTCTGCAGTCCTACACGAGAAGATGAGCACTTGGCACGAGGTACTCATCTCTGTCCGCACGAACCATGCCCCTGAGCCTGAGCTATGCACAGGGTACGTAAGCGACCCGCAAGGGTGCAAGAGAAAAGACCTCACCCTATCTCGAGGATAGATGTGGGAGGACTGTCATCGAGGGGGGCGAATGAGAGCTTATTCCCGAAGAGAGCAGTGAATGCTGCATGTAGTCGGTCGAGTCTGAGAGAGATGCTGAGTACGGGAAACATGTGCTCCGCCACAAAAAGGTGCTCACCTGTCCGACTCGTCCTTCACATTGGAAGCGGGCTGCAGAATATAAGACGTCGTTCAAACACAATGATGACGGTGTTCACGAGCAGGCGGGACGTACTCGGAATATGTATGTACCTCCGGCACAGTGCGTGCCAGGGACAGCGTCGTGGTCGGCGGCCATGACGGTAGTTGGTTCAGTCCGCCCGTCAAGCAAAGAGGTTCTTATACATTTTCGGAAACTGGTAGCGGTGAGAAGACTAATCTGTTGCAACGGGCCCATTCCCTACGCGGGGACCGGGCTTCCTGACCGTCGCCCACTCGATATGAGAGTGCCTCCATCTCTGGACGCAATCCTACGATTCCTACCGGCGCGTACAAGGGCCAGGCCGCTCTTGTTCATATTCGGTACCTTCTCAGGGATGCTTTCTCGGAGGCTCCGGCGGTATTTCTATTTCTGGTCACCATCACGCTGGAAGGGTCCGAGGGATGGGGTACGACGAGAGCCACTCAAAGCGAGCAAGTCCGTCCAACGACGTCACCGGATCGTAATAGGCCCTCAGCGCCCGCCCCCGCACTACCCGCAGGTCCCGCGTGTGCTTTCAAAGCACTCGATACCGGACAACCGCCATACAGCTGCTGAAGATTCCGACGAACCCAAGTCTCTCAATCCACCTGAGACGCTCGCCAGACGACCTGCGAAGCTCGTGCAGATGAACGGGGAGTGATGTCGCATGTAAAAGGAAGGGGGTAGCTACATGAGAGCTGAGCTTCACGACATGGCGCGCACGAAGTGAATACAGGCACTTACCTCACAAGTCCGGCCGTAAACTGAACATCGAGAGCTCTATCCGACGGTTCAGAGATGTTGAATGCCGCCAAAATCGTCGCTATGATGATGAACAAGGAGTTTTCGGCGAGATGTTTCCCTGGGCAGATTCTAGGCAGGCTGCGAGTCAGTCGCTATCTACTCTATGATGCGTCCCATCCTCACCGACGAGCGAAGCCAAATGCCCATATTGCCGGATCGGCAGGGACGGCCTCGGAAGTCGTGACGAGGAACCTCTCAGGAATGAACTCAGAGGGACTGTGTACACCACAGTGCTCGAAAGCGACGGCCCTGCAGCGAATGTAAGATCACAACCTCTGTGGTGCTGCGAAGTAGCTTACCAGACGTTAGGTATGACGATTGTACCTCTCGGAATGTGGTAACCATTATAAATGTCGTCCTTGGTCACCGATCGTGCTATCCCTAGTCGCGTCATGGTGAGAAGTATAGACAAAGCGCAATGAATGACCCAGAAGAACTGCATTCACCAAGAGGCAGCGCGGGATGCCAACGCATCGTCTCCTTGATGACTGCATTGACGTACGGGAGGTGAGTGCGATCACCGATGGTAGGTAGTCGGTCTGTCCCGACCACTGCGTCTATCTCCGCTTGAGCGAGCCTCAACTTATCTGGATGAAGAGCCATCGCCATGATACAGGTGAGTACAGTGGCGTAGGTCTTGCGTCATCAGCGCGACACACGCGTCACTCAATACCAGATATAACGTACTGTTTCTCCTCCGGCTAGCAAGAGCGACACGTAAGAGCACGGATATGTGACAGAAATATAGCGACTGACCACCATACAGCGAACCCATCGACCACCGAATATGGTGTTCCTTGTTTGGATATTGTTCGTCTGAGGCAAGAAGCTCTTGGGTGAGGGATCGCGGGGCAGAACTGTTCTCCTGAGGGTTTGTGTGGGTGAACAGAATGTTAGATGATAACACTAACACGAAGCATACCATGGCCTGCTTGACGTGCTCCAAGGGCCTGGTGACCAGCTCGTCGATCATTTGCTTGCCTTCGCGTGCAGTTCTTTGGAACGGGAGCCAGGAAGGTAGGTGCTTCACTACACAAGTAGAGCCATCTCAGTCACGGATGGATACAAGTAACAGAACGTAAGCTCACTCCACGGAAAGAAATCGCAGAGGAACGCTCCAGGGACTGTTGCCTTGCTGATCATGAGCATAGTATCTTCGGCATGCGTAATGTACTGCATACGAGAGGTTGAACGTCCCGTACGTTGGTCTCATGAAACCGCGGACAGGACATACATCGTTGTCTGCCGACTCCACGTCGAGCCCGTAGGTAATTGCAAGGATTAACCGCGATGCAGTGCTGCATGCCCAGTATCAGCATGCGATGTGATATGGCACTTTACAGAGGACTCACAGCCTGACATGATCGAAGAACCCGACAGGATCGTCGAGCAATTGTTTTGCGAGCAGCCCCGCGAGATCTTCTTGAATCTTGTGGTATTGTTTCACGGAGCTGGGCCCAAGGGAACCGTGAACCAGCTTGCGCTGCACCCTCCACTCTTCACCGTACGGAAGCAGGGGCATACTCTGCGATGGAAGACATGAGGAGGCTTCGTTTTCGCATAGCCAACCCAGCGCGACCATACCTGACCGAGGTCCATCAGTTCCCCGACTACGGTAAAGTTCGGTCGATCCGAATATATGTTCCCTCGTTTCTCCAGTAGGTCGGCTATGGTCTTCATGGAGTTGAGCACGAGAATTCGCGTGCCCAGTCCATGAAAGAAGACGAGATCACCTGGATATCAGCCGGTCATTCAGTCGAATAAGTGACATACTTCGAGCTCCGCGAGCGCACCGTACGCATCTTTGAGCTTCGTGAGTGTCGCCCAGCCTCCTTGGAGAGGGAATTTGGTGATGTTGCCGGTGAATGGGTTCGTAGGTGGGCCAGGAGGATATCTTTGTCTGCGATGGTAGAGGAAAGGAACAAGTATTGTCACTCCAATGATGAGAAACACAAGGAGAACCGGGGTGAAGTGGTGCGACATCGTCCACAAACGAGGCCACGGCGTCGCCTGGTGCGGGGTCGCGGAGACAAATACGACGGATGGGCGAGTACAGAATTCGAATTCTCACTCCAGCAGCGACTTGAAAGTCGCCCGCCTGGAATGGGACAGTGCGGTGGATAAGCGGACTTCGCTGCGCGTTCAGGAAGCTGATATCAAGCAGTGTGGGACTCACTGACAGACCGCCCAAGAAGACACGGCAGCACTTTAGCATGTGCCTGGGTGTCGTCACGGTGGCAGAAGCCCCACAAAAACTAGGGTCTGTGCAGAATGCACCCGGGGAGCCGGGCACAAGGCGCCAGTGCGCCATGCCTTCTGGCAACCTTCTGCCTGGATTGAGGAGGAGCGAGACACTCGCCGGATATCCTCAGGCACCTGGTAGTCTTCTATATGATAGTAATACTGCCCCGCGCAGGGCATCGGCGGAATTCTCTGTGATGGCATCGCGTGAGTCCATGGATCTCGTTATCATAGCGGACCACGAACCGAGTAAGTAGCAGTTGTTCATGTCCGGCGTCCTCAGCCTGAGAACAGAAAGGCAGCGGCGCTGCTCTCTGCGATCAGTCTTTCGGGGTTCAACGTTTCAACACGTAGCGTCTCCTTCTGGTACCGCTCTATTAGGGATCCCTTCGGAGTGGTACTTCATGAACCAGAAGGCCAGACCAAGAAGTTGCGGTTCATACGGTTATCGGGCCGTCCAACCCGGGGCGCTTCGGACTCTACACACGCTGTCAGTGACTCTGAGCCCTAGTGAGGTGCCGCAGTGTGTCTGCTGCTCCAAACTCTAGAGTGATCTGACAAGTCGCCCAGGTAGAAGATTATTGACGCAGCTCAGTGTATGCCAGTGCCGAGCACGGATAGTGGAGTGAAGCACAGTTGGTGGAATATTCCCGACAATTGCAGTTGATGACGTTACCGCGCACGGGTCATCTCTTCGGGGCGAAGATGAAGGGGACAAAATTGATTGAAGGCTCGATCGATGTCATAGAACTGGGACTTCCAGAGAGCATCTCCAAGTTGTTTGACGAGCCCAGTGGGACAACCATAACGGCACCGGCGGTACTCTACTCACATTAGGACTTGGACGAGATGTAGGGCCCGTGAATTTATTGATCTCCTGCGAGGCACGTCCAGTCGCTGTCGCCGCTGCCTTGCCCTTCCTTGCCTTGTGCGTCACCTTGATGCGGCTGGCCGAGGCGAAGGTTATCGGGGAGAGGATGGTACATAACGTCGCTGGCCTTGCGGACTACTTAACAGGGAGGTTGTTTGATTACGCGAAAGGCAAAGAGTGGATGGCACTGCGTTGACCGGCAGAGCAGATAACATAACTCGCGTCTAGCGACATAATGCTACAAGGGTGGTGATACAAGTATACAATGATCCCAGAGAGCCGTTTGACATCCTTCGCGTTGCCATATGTCCGTTAGATGAGTATCGTCGCGGATATGCCATTGGGAGTCCCAGGCCGCCCACAATAAATACCGCAAGTCCTCATCAATCGCAACTTTGCCGTGTGCATCAAAATGGTCGTGAGCGGTCGTCCGTATCTAATCATGGCGCCACGGCGGGCGGAACGGCGACCAATGGCGGGGCGTACGATCACCGTCTCGGTCGCTCCCGTCCTCTTCCTCGTCGCGGTTGTTGCGGCGGTTGTTGCTCCCAGAGCCGCTCGGGCCAGCAACAGGCGCAGTCGGCTCGGCGGATCGAGGCCTGCTGGCAGTGACACGCCCGCGGCACACTGGACACGTACGTGCACCCTTCAGCCATTGCTGCGTATCGAGTTCAGCAACAAGCTCAGTGGAGACGACAAAGTATACACACCTGTAGGCATCCATCGTGGAACCAGTGCGAACAGCTTGGGATACGCATGCAGGCATCGGCCGCAGCGTACTGTGAGTCGATCGTCAGCAATGTCACAAAAAAGCAACGACTCAAAGTAACCACGTACATCGTCCAGACAGATCGGACACCGCTCCTCCATCGCACCCGGGGATGACCACTCGCCATACGTCCCTTTCGGCAGGGACGACAGGACTTCCGCGGGTGTCCCTCGAGGCTTGACGTCACCCAACAGACTGGAAAGCGACAGCAGACCTTCATACGACATGTCGATGTCCTCGTCGCGCTGCGGGGTCCCATGCCTCAGTGTCACCAGCACATGATGTTAACACGGGAAAAGGCATACCATATAATCGCCAAGGTTCCACCTCCGGCGGAAGTGCGTCAGCCTGTGCGTCGCCGACAAGTCCACCCAAACCATATCTGGGGCCAAGCCACGCCGCGCAAACCGGCCAGCCAGCGGCGTCGCGCCTTCCGTGCGGCCTCCAGGCGGGGCATGTCGGGGAGCGAGCTGGGGAGCGCGAGCGTGGCGTCGAGAAGGGGGGTCGACCGGTCGCACAGGGCGATCAAGGAACGAAGGTGGCGCCTCGCGGCGAGCAAACGAAGGCAGATACGCTTCATCGCGCTGGCTGGCGCGCGGATGAGCAGCCGCGCCAGATGACAGTGGCTGAGCGCTCGAGGCCGTTGTGGATGTCGTGCTGTCGCCCCCGCGTTCGCGAGCACGGGCGGACATTCGCTGGAGCACCTGCCGACGCTGTTCCCATCGCTGCAGTCCGGTCGTACGGGCAGAGGTGTCGTCGACGAGTTCGCTGAAAGAGCGTTCGCGGTCCAGAAGTGTCCGTGACCGCGCACTGAGTGCGGCAGAAGGCCGGGACACGAGGTCCCGCAGTCGGTCTACAGGACGCTGCATGTCAAGATCTCGTTCGCTGGAGTCGGACGTAGACGATCGTTCAAAGGGATCCGGTAGCGACTGCGTGGTAGTCGCTGCTGGCGTGATCGAGTTAGACCCAGTGCTTCCACCGTAAGCCCTAGTGCGAGACAGCATGTCGATGCCGTCGAGACGACGGGTGCCACTGCCAACAGTGGAAACGCCATTCCTGGACACCAGGGGCTGTCGTCGTGGGGCCAAACCGGTCAGGTCGCGGGGTGCAGCACGTGGTTCCTGACGCAACGACAAATATCTGTCCCATGGATCATCATCTTCCTCGCTTGAGTCCGAGAACGCACTAGCCACGTTCTGTGTGCTGGCCGGCCTCTCTCGCTCCGCCGAAACAGATGGTTGTTGCCGCGTCTCGCGCGTATAAGCCATGGACCGAGCCAAGGTAGCACGAAATGGGCCTTCATGGAACGCGTTTAAGTCAATAGTCCGATTCGACCTCGCCCTGGTGCTGGAAGACAGCGGGGGTGGTACCGGAGGCGCAACGTCCAAACGATTGGGAGATGGATCCCTGAGTGGTGGAATGGGATAGGAGGGATCTCTGAGCACGCGATGCCTTGGTCGGCGAAACGACTCAAACCTCAACGAAGAAGTGCTATCCAGCGGGAACAACGAAGACTCTGCCTCTCTCCTGAAGCTGGGTGGTTCCAACGAGATAGCTTCGAGAGGAGATGGATCTCTGGGTGGTGAAAGCCGATCGATGAACGCGAGGAACTCAGAGGACTCTCTGGCTACACGTCTGCCCACGGAAGCATCAAAATCGAGAGGATCAGGAGATGGCTCCCTTGGTGGCGGGAACCGATTGAGGTACTCAGAGGACTCTCTGGCTACGCGTCTGCGCATGACCTCGAGATTCGTTGTGCTCCGTGAAGTGGAACGCCAGCTTGGCCTAGAATGAGGTGCAGTGTCGTGCCAGAGCGGGGAAAGCTCAATTGGGGGGAGCGGCGGGGATGGTGAGGAGTGCGACCGTGCTCGGGCTCGGCGCCGCAGCCCGCTGATGCTCGACGACCTTGCGCGGCTGTTCATCTCTAGATACGACTCCCTCGGTGGTTGCAATGGTGCCGAATCGTACGCAGAACTGCCCGACGGGTACAGATCCGAAGAGAAAAAGTCTGTCGAAGGTCGTGGGTGCTGTGGCATCCGTGGCGCAGATGACCTGAAGCTAGAAAACCCGGAATCGGCAAAGTACGGCGTAGGCTCATTTTCTCCGAGGTCAAGACCGCTGTCTTGGTTGATTGACTCCACACCCTCACCAAACAGCGAGATACGTCGAATCGGCCCGTCGTTGAGAGGACGCGTGAATACAGAAGCAACGGGCGCACGGGCGCCGAGAGAACGGCGAGTGGCGGCGCTATCGTCCAGAGCACCGCGAAGGGTGGAGTAGTTACTCGAGACGGGGTGGGAAGTCCGGTCAACAAGCGACGACCGTCGAGGCCCTGGTTCTGCCCGCGCGAGAAAGTCGGCAGTCCGCTGACGATGCGCCTCGGCCTCGCGGATAGTACGATCGAACCCTTCCAGTTCGCGGTCGTTCTCTCGCTGCCAAAAGTCATCGACAAATGTGTGCAGATCAGGAAAGTAGCGGCTGGACACCGGTTCAGGTATACGCTGGGGAGCAACCCGCTGGGGACGAGCAGAGTCGAATGGTGTGCTGGAGGAAGTCAACGGCGACGACCGAGGGGGTCGCTCCTCCAGCAACCGCTCAAGCAAGTCTGTTATCATGGCTAGATCAGCATGATCAATATAGCAGATGAATACACAGACATACCTTCTCGGGCCCTGCCGCGGCTGACCGCTTCTCCATAGCGAGCGGCGTCTCTCTGGTACTGCGAGAGACGGCTTCGGGTGGTCTCAGTGGCCACCCTGGGCAGATTCACGCGAGGGCCATACGAGTGCGATTCATCAGGGAACATTGCCGAGGACGTGGGCTGCAGGCGTTCTGTCGCCTGGAAGGCACGCGGCGGTTCCTCGGAGACGGTCGGAGGGGATTCAGGCAGTCGGCTGAGAGGATCGAACGCAGACGCAAAAGACAAGAGCGGGTCTGCAATCTGTTCATAAGTGGGATCGACAGAATGCAGAACACGACTGACCATGCCATAACGACCAGTCAGAGGTGTTGGATGGGCGGAACGGCGACTGACGAAGGGCAGCGATCTCGCGGTCAAAGGCGTCTACGCGCTCCATGGTGCGTCTGAATTGCTCTTCATTATCCGGTACTGGCGCACGAGGGGGTGGTGAGGTCTGGAGAGGACGGGAGGCAAAGGACGAGTCGTCCATGGACATATCGAGTGTTGGGAATGAGGATACAGCGGGGAACGATTGCGAGGAATCTGCCACCGGGTCTGACGGGTGGTCGACATCATCCATAAGCTCTTCTTCCACCTCGAGGAGGGGAGGCGATGCTGCGGTCAATGTGGAACGAGCTGAGTGGTAGCTGGATAGACTGCTGCCACTGCTTGAGGACGAGACGGAAGTGTTCGACGGAAGCAGGATATCGTCCACCTCACTGGCATATGAAGAGTCACTGTTATCGTTTCTAGGACGCTTGCTGCGTTCACGACTGGTGGAAGCATCGTCCGACGAGTCTGTGGGTTCTCTGCTCGGCGCTGGCCGGCCTGCGTCGAGTTCCGGAGCGATATGGTCGTAAGTACGTTTGTGTGTATTGGATGTCGGAGGCACGTCCAGTGAACAGAACGGGTCCGCCATGACGGGCGGGAGGAGATGGTGGTGGTTGAGAACAAAGGACCTCCGGGACTTGAGCCTGAGCCTGCCCTTACAGCTGCAGCCGGTGAAGCGCCCATTTGGACTGTTGTGCCGCTTCGTCTGTCGCCACCACCTCTATCCTCCGTCTCCTCCTCGTACAGCTCTCGCTGACTGTACACGAACCCAGCAACGACCATCATGAAGATATTTTCGCTCGCAGTCGTCCTCACGCCCCCGAACGGATCCGCCGTCATCCTCAGCAGTGCATCCGATCTGTCGTCATTCTCGTTCTACCAGCGGGGTTCAGTCTCGGAGTTCATGACCTTCTTCAGCAAGACAGTCTCGGAGCGCACACCGCCAGGACAGCGGTCGAGTGTCCAGGAGAACTCGTATACTGCGCACGTATACAACCGCGGTGGGGCGGAACAGCTCGCAGGTACGTTATCCGCCATGACGGACAACCCCACCCGTCCATCATCCCCTCGTTCTCCAACTCATGTCGATGACCCCTTACTTGTGCAGCGGTCATGATTGCGGACCAGGAGTACCCTGTCAGGCCCGCGTTCTCCTTGCTCACAAAGTTGCTTGATGACTTCATCGCCAAGGTGCCCCAGGCATCGTACAACACACCGTCGGCGATATCGTTCCCCGAGATAAACATGTATCTTCAGAAGTATCAGGATCCCAGACAAGCGGATGCTATCATGAAGGTCCAGCAAGAGCTGGACGAGACCAAGATCATCTTGGTGAGCATGCACACGTGGAACGGGTGTGCGCTTGCTGATTGGCCGTATAGCACAAGACGATTGAGTCTGTACTTCAGCGCGGAGAGAAGATCAACGATCTGGTCGACAGGTCGAACGAGCTCTCCGCTCAGAGCAAGATGTTCTACAAGACGGCGAAGAAGGTGCGTCCTGTGCTCGCGTTCTCGCTCGGGCTCTGCTGACATCTGTTCCAGCAAAACTCTTGCTGCGTCGTCATGTAGGACGACTCTTCGCTCATTTCTACTACGTGTGTCGCTGCCGGAGCTCCAGCGGACGATCACTTCCTTTCGCTGCACACCTCACGCCGTTCCACTATCCTACTACCGCACATCTATCTGCATGACACCTCTGGATCGAAGACTGTTTACATCTCTTAGTCGGTGACCTGCCATCTGTAATAATAGAATACCAATCTCGGAGTTTCCTCACGATCGTGCCCATTGAAGTACGCGTGAGCAGACCTCTACAGGTGGCCTGGTCTCGCATGCATACAGCCCTTCCAGCGGACAACTACTCCCATGCAAGTCGTCGGTCATAGAGACGTCCTCGTCCTCGTCCTCCAAGAGTCCGGCTCGGCGTACTTGTTAAGGGAAAGTGACATATGGCGTACCTCCTCCCGGCTAAGTGTGTGGACGGAACATGCGTGGGCAGACGAATAGACGGGATATCGTCCAACTTGGCGTACGTGTGATGCATCATGGAGATCAAGTTGGAGTTCTACCACCTGGTCGTTAGACGCAAATACTATGCCTACACCAGTAATGAAAAATCCCGAAAATCGCGACAGAAGTGAAAAATCCGGTATATCTCCATGGATTCTCAAGCAGTTGGCTTCGGGTTTCGTGATACTATATGTCCTGCTTCTCCTTTATCTACTCGTGAAATAGGCGTAAAATTCCGTCCGGGGAGTGTGGAGATATTCGAGTATGAAGTGGGCGAGTCAGGCCTGCGAAGCGCTGATGGCCTTCGGCTGGCATTGCAACTTATCCGGAGCTCACAAGACTTCGCAGGCATATCGACACACTCTAGGACGTGCTTGTGCTAAATTTCCGAAAGGATCGAGAGAGACAGCGAGGCT
>ML211773.1:0-12272 GCA_004369055.1 Polyporus arcularius HHB13444
CATTGAGTACCGGGGTAGGTTCTTCCAACATTTTGTGGTCTGATATGGCAGCATGAAGCTGATATGAGACTGAAAAGTGCGAATTCTGCCCAGATTTGGCTGAACATCGCAGGCTTAATTGCTCAGCCACTACCCCGCCCCTCGGCATGCGATTTTGTACGTGTGTGGGTCACATACTGATGTACGCGCATGCAAAATTTCAAGTCGTAAACTGTACTCGTTCTTGACGTGGAGGACGAACAACCGCAGGTTCTCACGGTCAGCGCCCTCAGCGCCCTCAGCGCGTTTCAGCGCGTTCAGCATTTTCGGGAACTTCTGATGTGCTCTATTGCTCCGCTGTCCCGCTGCGCGACCTACGTGACGCCTTCTACTTGGCTGGCGATCGCCTGTCCCCGGTATTCCAAGACAGGCGACGCCGACATGCCGGGTGGCGGCTCCTGGACTTCTTTTTGACATGCGAACCGGTCCTCCGCCCGTATGCGGAGTTTGTCCTCGCGGTCTTCGAGCTCTGCGACAGTACGCCCCCGCTGGTACTGCGCACCTTGGAGGCCTATTGCTCCTTTACTGTACCGTAACCATGGAGCCCTGGCGGAGCGCTACAGGTTGGTACGTTGTGGGAGGTGACTCGGGCAGTAGCGCGACTTGAGCTCAGACTGGAGGACTGGTACTGAGATGAAGGAGCTATCCCTGTGTCAGGTGTGGCGGCCTCGGCGCGTTACTGTACCTGCCCCGATAGTAACTTAGTAGTTGTACTTACTCCTTTCGACGGGCCCAGACGACCCTCCTGCGATTGCGCCATCTAAGTAGGCTTGCGTGGTAGACGCTTGTATATTGATTACAACCTACCGAAATATTACCCCTCCTCCTCCTCCTCCTCCTCCTCCGACTACATACACCGACCGCAAGTATGATGCCCTATCTCCATGCCTGCATTCTCCTTCGACGACGTAGTCAATCCCAACGAATTTCCGGAATCCTGGGCGCATCAATGGAGCTACCGACGTTACCCGACCCCACCACGACCATCCCTTGTAAAGTCGTGTAGAGTACATGACGGCACCCGAGGGCACCGTATAACTTCGGACATTGGACCCACTCAGGTATGTAACAGTATTACTTCTAGATCTGCGTGTTGAAGCATGCTCTGCGTTCTCAAGTCCCAAAGTTCCGCCGGTCCGACGGCTCGCCCGCTACGAAGCTTCGAGCGACGAGAGCTTTGATTTGTTGCGAAGACCCGACCACGTACCACCTTTCAGAGATACGGAGTCGTGCATGCTGAGAGTGTACATGTTAAGAGGTCCCCCGTTTTGGGAACATGGTGCGCGCACTGTCGGCGCCGCGTCTGCATCCTGCTGACAGGTACGAGTATGAGTGATTTCTCCGTAAATTATGACTGCGACTGATATTCGAATTGCCTCATGTTTGATCTTCCTACCTTCAAGGACTTTTGCAGTGTTACGGCGAGTTCCTGTATTCTCCGATGCAGGGCAGAAGTGCTCATGCACGCCGCCCATGCAGTGATTCCTATCGACCGGATCCGCCATGGCAGTTACAGCTGATCCCCTGCTGACTGGCGTCTTCATTCATTCTTTGCGTCGAAGTCGCACTGGATTTAAGCAGTGAATTCCCCAATTATAATGCATTTCATCGCTGTCTGTGACTAACCCTATCCAGGACCGACTCAACCATCGACGTCCTTGTCTTGTATTCCATTAACACGGGTCAGTTATCCCTTGATATCACGAGATCGTATTGTCGCTAACTCGCCAGCAGGGCTTATCACTGGGTACCGTGAATTGCTCTTAGTATGTGGAGACCGCAGTTGACGAGAACGCCCTAGTCTCTGCAACGTCCTCGCATTTCTATTCGTACGTCTCAACTCAGGCAATATATATAACAGCTGACTGTATATGGGCACAGGCATTCTCCCTGACGACCTCATTTACGCCGCAGTGGGGGTCGTGGGGACCAAGCGTGAGCCTTCCGTCCCTCGTACTTAGCGCCAGAAAAGCACAGACTGACGACCTTCAGTGTACGCGACGACGCTACTAGCTGCGTGCGGTTTCGGGTCTCTGGCAACACACCATGTAGCTCGCTGACTCTGTGTCCTTTCTTAGACTTAATTCCCGGCAGTCGCTCGCGGCTCGCGGAACTTTGACGTTCTGGCTGACGCAGGTTGAGATCGTCGACATCCGGCCGTCGATCGCGCTCAGTATGGTCCAGCGGCCGGCGGCAAGTTTCAGCAACTCCGAAAGGACGCCGCCTCCCGAGTACTGTCTACTCAGATTCCTATGGAGCCGGTACGTTCACGAACTTGCTGTTGAACGATGATCGGTGATTTATCTGGCCTTGTGAACGTATAGAACAGACTAAGTATGGACAACGTGATCCACATCAAGCCGATGTCCGCTGAAGACACTGTCCGGATTCATGAAGGACGGGATGGGCTGCGTGTAGCCCTTGTCACACATGCTGACGAGTCCGGCAGGGCTGTTGGGCACGACCTCCATACCTAATTCTATGTATTTTCAACCACGACGCAGGTCCGTCCGGGCATGGCCATCGGGGTACCAACGTAATCGTGCATGTCGGAGGACATCACTCCTATCTCGTCCCGACGTTTCCTTTTACGGAGCGCGACGCGTCGGGGCCTAACCACGTGATCGCGTCGGTGCCTTTTCAAACTTCATGATGTCAGACTTCCCTGCATGACTCCACACGCAGAACATACTGTGAAGCGTCGTTACTTCTTGTGCAGATTCTCTGCAGAGTCCCTCGTACTGCCTCCCTCTTCCCGACGAGTGGCGCTCTCAATATACTCCGCTGGTTGCGATTCTGGCAGTAGCCTACAAGCAGGCGGCTGGTTGGTGCTGACTCTGCTGAGACTCGGTGAGCCAAACTCAGGAAGACCCCTAGCCGCACCTGGAGAAACGTCGGATGAGCGCAATGGTAGAGATATCATCTCCCGCTACTAGCAAACCAGAAGCGACAAGAAGCGTGATATACTTGGGCTAACTCAGTAACTGTGCCCCGCATGACCAGAAGAAAAAGAAGAAGACAGTGGCCAACAAATGGGGCACAGATACTTACGCCAATATGCTCTCACGAGGAGGAGCTCGGGGGACAGAGAGCGATTTACGCGCGCACTTCGCCTGCACACGAGCTGCTTCCGAAGTATATATCAGCCTTCGTATCCTAGTCAGTGTTGTGCTATACGCTGGCAGCACCGCTCACTGCTTCCGAGCGTACTTCGAGTCATCAATCTGTCAATTGGAACCAGTTGGTGACGTACCGCGACCAGACATACTTAGCAGCTGAAACGTCAGCGATGTGCTGACTACGTGTATCAGGAGAACATCAAGAACATCAAATCAGGTCATTTGAACGCCACGAAGGCGAACACGAGCCAAAGAAGTACAGGATTCGTACCGTATTTGTACACTCTCACCCGAGTCAAAGTTCGAGCACTGTAGAGTCCAGTACAGCTGCCGTACTTGCAAGATGCTCCACCAGTCAGACTCCGTCTCACATCGGTCATGACAGCGTCCTGTCATTTATAACTACAAAACATCTAGACGTACAACAGAACATGAGACCTACTCATTAGTGCGTATGTAGTACAAAATCTGGACACCGAAGCCGATCGGAGGAAGCGCGCGCACGGGGCCGTCTCAGAAGCGAGAGCTATACCAAATCGTCGTCCGGTGACTTGTTATCGCTCGCCGATGCGGACGGGCTGCGATCCAGAGGGACGCCGTCCTTGTGGTCAGCCGCGTCGGAGAGGACAACCTCGTGAACGTGGATTTGCAGGCCCGACCGCTCGCCGTGGCTGCGGTCGCTCACACGCAAGGACGGCGCTGTGAATCTGTCGCGATTGGCCGTTGATGTGAAGGTGTTGACCCCGTTCATGCCGTAGGAATCGACGGCGATAGTGTCGTCCGTGAGACGTCGCATGAAGACCCGGTTGTTGAGGCTTGCGAGGAGCGAGTTCGAATACAACTTCGGGAGGACGAGGGCGCTGTGGCAGCGGGAGCTCCCATGAGCCCCAGATAGATCGTAGCAAGAGGGCGGACTTACGCGCATTCGTGAAGGAGGGTATCCTGAGGATAGACGTCAGTCCACCAGCGCTGTGTCCCTCATACATATAGCAGGCACTTACCGAGAAGGCAGTGAAACAGACTAGGTCCACGATAGCCACCGTAGCTGAACGAGAGCGTGAGCTATGCGTTCATGAATATACAAATTTAGACATACCTGTCAACGTGCCGGTTTCAACAACGAGGGCAATGAGTCTGTTGATGATGTGATCCGACTTCGGGATGCCACTCTTCGCTCGCAGAAGCTACAGCGGAGTAGCTTTGAGAGAACGTTCCTCGGAAGGAAGAGGGAGCGACGTACCAGTATAGTCATCGATACCGCAATGATGATGTCTACGAGCGCAGCTCCTCCGAGCCATGACTATTATTGTCGTGAGTGAATGAATGCATGTGGGTGGGAGACAAGCTTACCCCGATGACTGGAGTGACGGTCGATGCTGACGCGGCCGAAGGGTCGATGACATGCAGCTTAAGGTTCCGGTGACATGTCAGTATGAGCCCACCGAGAGGAGCAGGAGTCGTCGTACCATAATGCCTCCAGCGATTCCGACACACATCTGAGCCATAGATAGCTGGAATGTGGCGGTCAGCGTGCAGCATTCATGAGATACATACACTTGAACGTACCGTCACCACCACGGCCGTGAGGAGCTTGCTTCGTCCAATGACGCAAATTCGCCAGGCGAAGTAGCACTGCACCACCGCCGAGGCTATCGAGCTCATGATAGTGACACTGAACCATGTGTTGTGAAACGCGGTGAGAGCTCCTCGGTCTCCGTAGCCGTAGACAAAGTTGTCAAAGGCGAAGTCGGTCACAAGGCCCGTCTGCACCCATTCGTAGGAGAATAGGCCGAAGACTGTAGTCTCGGTTAACCGAGGCAACGCATGAGATTCGAGGTCGGCTTACCAAGTAACTTGAGCCAGAGCGAGTCACGAGCGAACCAGAGGTAGTAGAAGTCTAGAGGGTGTGTTAGCGGTGCTTAGGGGAGCGTCGCTGGTTCGTACTTACACACTTGTATCGTGAGGACGCCTTGAAGGGACCAATTCAAGAACATCCCAACCAGCTAGAGATAAACGTCAGCCTAGCCTTGATCGTCCGGCGATAAAAGACTTCACCTGGGGCCCAGCCCTGAAAGAACGGTGTCAGCGCAAGACATGATACAATCGTTACTAAGCTCACAGAAGAGCAATAGGAGTGGTCGCCTGTGAAGCCATACCAGCTGGTGTTTGGACTTGAGATACCGAAGAGCGCTACCTCGGCGGCGGCTTGAGGGTTGGACAGTTATACCCTCGTGCAAAGGAGGGGCTTCTCATCGACGTGATACTCGACCGACTGCACAACGCTCTACCATAAAGTTTGATGCTTCGCGCGTCCCGACAACGCGGCATGTCTTCAATAGCTGCGCCTCTCCCACTGGCATGTTGCGTGAGCGTTCGGAGCGGGACGTCTGTATACATAGATGCCGAAGTCTCCATCCGGAGACACGGCGTTGCAGTGAGAAGCACGGATGGGCGCGGGTATACGTAACGCGCAGTCTTCTGCTTCCTGAGACCTCCAAGGCGGCAGCCTACTGTCTAGGCAGACCTGAGGTAGTCCACAGATGCGGGATGCATCCACTTGGCACCAGTGTGCGCTGTCTTTCTGTCAGAAACCACATGTGTACTTATCTATCAGTATCATAGCGGCGTGGGTTGCGTTGATGAACCTCACCTGACGAGAAGAGTGGATCCAGGATCAAGGAGCAGGATTGTGGAAGCCAATGGCAACAGTCCGGGAACGGAGCGATCAATCAAGAATTGCATCCGAGTCGGACTCATCGGCGTTACGAAATTTGACGCCACAATGCCGTTGCCATTGGCGCTCCCTCTGCAACTTCGAAAAAAACACAACCGTGACGCACCACAATCCTCCAGGACGGTTTCGCTATCGGCCTTACGAACTTTGAGTATATATTGGCCATCAGTATGCTGAACCCTGCGACTGCCTTCCAGTAGACCCGGTGGCCCTGGTCTGACCAAACGGGCCGACAACGGTCAAACTGAGGCTCCGCAGCATTTTTCGCCGCTCTGCTAAGCTCCAGCGTAGACCCAGCGCGCAAATTCCGCCGGATCCTCACGATAGGTTGTGGCCGGGACCGGCTGTTCAATATGGTGAGAGCTTGTCCTGCATAGTACACTCCCGGGTCTTGTCCCGGGTCTACCACAGACCCGCTGTGTGCGGCTTCTAACTTCGACCTCCTGCTCCGGCGTGGGTTTGAAATGTGCGTCTTCTTCTTCTATAACTCTTTTCTGTCCGAGCTTATCCGGTTGAACAGGAATTCTGTATAGTGCGTCACATTACTGCCATCGCCCATGAAAAAGCGCGGCTTGTTAGTTGTGATGGCACCGCTTCGAGCGGGCTCGCCGCATCTGAGGTCCATGTGGCGCAGCGAATGGGTGAACTTCGCGACTGTACTGCCGAAGATGGGACTCAGACGCACTCGTGGAGGGATGTGAACGCCAGACAATTGTCCGACCCTCAAATCGGACATATGAGCGGGCTATAAGACCAGCGGCGTCTCTCGACAATCGAGCTCTTCAGTCCTCTATACCAAACTTCGGCTCTTATACCAACGAATCGTGTCCCTCATGCATAGCAAGCCTGCCAATATCGCAATCGTGAGCAACCTTTACTGCTCCCACTATTCGCTATCCTTGACGTGTTGTATAGGTCGGAATAGCCGCACAGTTGCCCAGTGGCGACTTTGCCAATCACGATCTCGACTATACTTCCTTTCTCGACTTTCTTATGCAGCAAGGGGAGGCGTACGAGAATATACCCCAATCCCGCTTCAACACCCAATTGTGAGCTCCTCTGCCGACGTCATCGCTGAACGCCGCTGAGCTTGCGCCCGTAGCTTACGTGGTCATTCTGTTGGGAAGGTCGCCACCGGCGTCGGTGCCTTTCTTAAGGATGTCGACCTATTCGATCACTTGGAGTTCGGAATGACTGCCAAGGACGCCCAGCTTATGCCGCTCAGCACTCGCAAGCTCCTCGAGCTGTCGTTCTTGAGCTTGCAGGACTCCGGCATTGACTACCGCGGCAAGAATATAGGATGCTACATGGCCGGTGTCGCCCATGACATCTTCGCCGTGTCTGGACATGTGAGTCGTGCCCGGGTGCTAATGCGTGCTTGAAGCTAATCCACCCGAGACCAGGATGACGCAGAGGCGAAAGGCTCCTTCGCAGGTGCCCCCGCCATGCTGGCCAATCGGGTGTCTTACCACCTCGACCTTCGAGGACCCTCTGTACCAGTGGACACGGCGTGCAGTTCAAGTCTGTACGCAACGCACCTAGCGGTACAAGCCCTTCGAAACGAAGAATGCGAAGCTGCCGTCGTTGGTGGTTCTCAGATCAACCATAGGTTCGTCGGACGTCGTTTCCATACTCAGCTGCACCCTCATCTGTCTACGAAGGTTCACGGAGTGGTTGACATACACGCAAGGTGGTATACTATCGCCGGACGGGAAGTGTAAACCTTTCGATGTTTCCGCAAATGGGTACGTCCGCCTGCTCTTCGCTCGGCAGCTTATCTTCTCATCTCCGCTCTCCACAGATTTGGCAGAGGAGAAGGCGTCGTCGTTGTTGTGCTCAAGCCCCTAGAAGCTGCAATCCGCGACTGCGATCACATTTACGCGACTGTGAGTGCCCGGCATCTTCTGTGGCGACATCACTCTAACCCAGGCCCAGATCCTTGGTACCGGTGTGAACTCGTCGGGATCTCTGGTGCCGGCGAATGCCCCGGCTGCGCCAGCGCAAAAGGACGCAATGCTGCGTGCTTTCCGTCAAGCGAACCGCGATCCACGAGACGTCGACTTCCTCGAGCTCCATGCTACAGGTATTCTTGGACCATGTGGGTTCACGCGATGTCGGCTCATGCCTTGCCAACAGGTACCGCACAAGGAGACCCCACCGAAGCCAATTGGGTTGGAGAAGCGTTCGCGCGGGATGACAGCATCGTCATGGGCAGTGTGAAAGGAAACATAGGGTGCGTTCTACCTGGATGGAGGCTCCGCTCCCACAAGCTCTGACATCCGAATGCAGACACCTAGAAATAACTGCCTTCCTCGCTTCGTTGTGCAAGGTCTGCGGCATCTTCAGCAGTGGAACCATCCCACCAAACGTCAACTTCAGAACCCCGAACCCCGCAATCAAGTGGTCGCAGTACAGGCTCTGTGTACCCGTCGAACCAGAGCCTCTCCGATGCCGTTCGGGGAATGGACGGTCATTGGTTGCGATGACGAGCTCGGGCATTGGCGGAGCGAACGGACACGCGGTCCTCGAAGGCCCCCCAGAATTCAAACGGAGCGAACCTTTCTGGATCGCGAATACAGAGCTGCCGGTACTTTTCGTTGTTGGAGCGCTGTCCCCGCGGTCTGCATCTGCCCTCGGTGAAGCGGTGCTGATCACAGCAAGCGACTCTTCCGGGGCCGCCTCCCTCGCGAGACTTGTGGGTCGTCGTGCACGCTCCATGACATGGAGGTCCTTCGCTGTCACTGCGGGCGCCGGAAAAACGGCCAGCTTCAGCAAGCCGATCATCGTCCCGAAGACCCGCCCGCCGATTGTTTTTGTGTTCTCCGGTCAAGGGACCCAGCATTTCCACAGTGAATTGAACCGTAACCTATCGTCTGCAACCAGCACGCTGACCACACATTCACAGTGGGCCGAGATCTCTTCCAGTCATGCGCGCCCTTTCGTCGAAGCATCCTCGAGCTCGACACGGTCTATGCTTCCTCTGTCGGCGCATCGCTCATTGAGACCACTGGTCTGTTCAGCGACTCCGCCTCTCATCCGACGGACACACTTGGCGACCCATGGCCGATTGACATCACGCTCCCAGCTCTGACGATGCTCCAGCTCGCTCTCGTCGATGCGCTCGCTGCCGCTGGAGTCCGTCCTGACGTGGTCGTCGGACACTCGGCTGGCGAGACAGCAGTCCTCTCGACATCCGGAGCTGCGTCCCACGCTGCGGCTCTCAAGCTCGCTATCGGGCGAGGACGCGCTCTCGCACTTCTCGAGAATGAGAAGGGTACCATGGCGGCGGTTTCATGCTCTCCCGAGAAGGCGAAGATCATCATTGGCGAGGTCAATGCCGAACTCGGAAAGGGGGTCCTTGAAATTGGATGTTACAACGCTTCCGAAGCTGTCACCCTGTCCGGCCAGGAGTCTCACGTCGACCTCGCCGTTGCGAAGGCAACTGCTGCAGGCATCTTCGCCCGCAAGCTCAAGACACGCATCCCTGTCCATTCAGCCATGATGGAGTTGTGTCGCGATGAATTCACGAAACAACTCTCCGGCATCTTCTCTGGCGAAGTTGACGCATGCGTGCCCACGGTGCCCACGTACTCTACCGTAACTGGACAGCTCTTCGGTGATTCTCTCGACGCGCAGTACTATTGGGACGGCACTCTCCGCCCGGTTCTCTTTCAGGCCGCCGTCGAAGCCATTCTCTCGCACTACAAGGGTGCCACATTCGTCGAGCTCGGACCTCATCCGGTCCTCACGAGTTACCTTCGCTCTTCGTCGGAAGGTTGCGATAACATCACCATTACTTGCCCTCTCCGCCGATCGCGGACGTTCCAGCCCGGGTCAGAGACCTCCGAGTTCTTGACTGCGTTGGGACAAGTCGCCGCAGCGGGTCATAATGGTGTCGACTTTGATGCCCTGTATGGCAGCGCAGGCCCTTTCACCGGCAGCCTTCCGAAGTACCCTTTCGCGCCCAAGCACGTCCCATGGTACATCCATACACCCGAAACTGTTCGGCAACGTCAGCCTCGCAACGGCCCTCTCAACTACCCCCAGCTTCGAGTCAACGTGAAGACGCATCCCGAGCTCGCTGACCATGTCATCGGAGGAGAGCCTATTATGCCTGCATCTGGTTTCATTGAGATGGCAAGTGATCACGACTGTCTTGAGAAGTCTTGGCTCATGATGACCATCGTTGCAGGCGCTCGAATTCGGTGCAGTGGAGCTCTACGACATTGAGTTTCATGGACTGCTTCCGCTGTCGTTAGAGCGTCCCGTCCCACTCCATGTTGAGCTGAACGGAACTCGATGGAGCATCTCTAGTGCCTCGGCGACGGATGCATCGCAGGCATGGCCCATGCAGGTGCGTCAGCATGCGTATATTGCTACCATTCTGAAGTCATGCTCATGTCTGTGTAGTACAACCGACGTCATGCCACCGGATTCCTGTCGATGACTTCAACTCAGCAGGACATGCCTAAGCTGGACATCGACTCAATTCGCAGCTGTATGAAGCCCGTCAAGATGAACGGTATGACAGCTTGCTGCTGCTCCTCTTGATTTCGCCCATGACACGCGTCCGTCAGATTTATATGCTGGGATGGCCCATTTCGCTCAGTATGGCCCAGCTTATCGACGTATACAAGAATGTTATACCGTCGTGAGTGCAGATGGCATCGTCGAGTCGCTCGTCAAGCTCCGTGGATGCGATGCCGACCTCCCCAAGTGAGTCCGTCGTGCAGGCCCGAACCTAATCTATTTCAGCTGAGCTTGTTCTCTTTAGTCTCGCCGATTACCGCTTCCATCCGGCCATTCTTGATGCCGCAATCCATATCGTCGTGCACCCTATCATGACTGGGAATCACGATCGCGATCTCTACCACCTTCCTTCTAAGGTCGCGGCATTCCGGATGTGCTCTTCCGTCGAACAACAAGATCTTTCGAGCGGTCTGTACGCGCACGCAATCACCACTGGCTGGGCTCCAGGTGAGTATACCTTCTGCCAAGTGTTGGTTCAAGCGGGTCTCATATGTTTACGCAGACTGTATCTCATACAATATCACGATCACCGATGAGTCGGGAGAACCACTCTGTATGTTTGAGAGACTGGAAGTGGCGCAACACGGCTTCTCAAGGGCAACTGTGAAGCAACGTTACGACGTCGTTTATCAGCCCTCTGGTCTCGTTCTTCCCTCGCTGAGCGAAGACCCTCCTCTGCCGTTCGTCACTGCAGCTGTCCCCTCTCAGCCAAGTCACCACCATGGCCTCGAATTTCATGCCGTTGGCGCCGTTCCTATCTCGCCTTCAACGTCGTCTGGATCAGACTGGGACGACGCGACTCAGTCCACAGACGTGTCATCCAACCGCGGAGACAAAGGCCCTTCTCTCATCCTGGAATACGTCAGGGGCGAGGAGATGCGGCTCCAGGGCCCGATAGCATCTCTAGATCCTCGGGAGCACGCGTCACTTCTCTTCGTTGCCGAGGACGGTCTCAACGGTGACGCCGCTCTTGGTTTCACTCGGTCTCTTCGGAAGGAGTACCCAGCGTGGACTGTCCGAGTCGCCGTTTTTGATTTTTCCTGGACGCGCCAGCAACGCTTGTACGCCTCCGATGTCCTGCTCTGGCTTTCTGAAACTGAGCTGGAGATGAGGGTCGACAAGGACGGTGCTGTTCATGTGCCGCGCATCACGCTCGCATCTGCGCCTTCCGACCGTTTTCCCTTCGACCCTAAACTTCCTTGGGTGCTGCGCAATGGAGAAATTGCCCAAACGTATGCTCCACGATCCCTCAGAGATAGGCGTATTGTGCAAGTGTCCGCAGTCCATCCGCATGGCGGCCATGTCTGGGCGTTCACAGGCACAGTTGAAGGCTCGTCCCACCAGGTTGTAGGCGTCACAGCCTCGCCAATTTCTAGCCATCTCGAGGTTCACGAGGGCTCGATTGCGGAGCTCCAAGATGATCTCTCAGGCTTAATGTTCAGTGGCCCACCTCTTCTCGCACCTACCGTCGCAGCACTCGCCATTGGTCCTACCGCGTTCTCGCAGCCCTCTCGTCTCCAAAACAAGCGAGCGCTGGTCTATGCCACGCCTTCCTCTTCCGATGGAGAGCTCGCTCATGAGATCCAGTTGGTGCTCAGTCGACTCGGTGTGGAGGTCTCCTCCCTCACGTCCTTGGACGACGTCGCGTTGAGCTCTCAATACGCGCGGAAGCCACACTTCATTTTGGCTGGCGCATGTGATCGGCACGACATGGCGGTCTTGCGGTCCCTGTTGCCTGACACGGGACACGCTCTCTTCTGGAACGACCCGGACGTCGGTATTGCGAAGATGCTTGCGGATGACCCTTGGATCGTCGGAGATGCTGTGCGCGCGGCCCTCGAGTACAGCCG
>ML211774.1:0-12234 GCA_004369055.1 Polyporus arcularius HHB13444
CCGGCATACCTCGTTGCGTTCAAAGTGGCGCGGCTCCTTGAAACATATCCTCTCCGAATATAGAAAATCCCGCGGAGACATAGCGAACAAGTTGGTGCTAGGTCGAGAGTGCATCGTGCATCGTGACGATGTACATGGCTGAACGTAGTGCATATTGAACCCCCAGGCGAAGAGGGAGGTGTCAACTGACTTCTTCATGATCTCCTCCTGTAGTCTCCTGAAGGCGGACCTGCCTTCACCATAGAGCGTGGGCATGTTGATACCGAAGATGCCCATGAGGCAATAAGCTTCGTCCTCGGGCCGCGTCGTCTGACGGCGTGCCGCCCAAGACATACGCTGCGCGATGCTGATATCTTTCACGTCCTTCGCGAGCGTTAGCACCTCCTCAGGGATACCGGTAATCTCCGTGAGCATCCGCGCGAAATCGAGCTTTGTGCCCATGAGATCCCACTCCATCGAGAGGAAGAGGATGGTCGCCGGTGCGATGAGTTCCTGTAGAGTCCATCCACGTGAGTGCCACTTGCTCGTCTTGAAACGGGTGCCATAAGAGCGAGAGGGCACGTCATGGAGGTAGACATAGCACACCCGCGCAAGCGAGTAATAGCGATACATCGAGTTGATCGCCTCAGAGAGCTCGGAACTGCTTGATTTGTCGATGCAGCACACATCGGCCCATGCCCATGCGTGCCCATGTAGTTCCGCCAGCTGACAGAATCTCTTGATCTTCTCAGACGCGTAGTCTCTCGGGTTCTTGCCCTCATGAGCGCATCGGAGGTTCTGGACATCCGCGAAAGACTGTTCATCGCTCTGCCAGACGTGCGAGAGAATCGCGTAGCCTGCGGGCACATCCTCGGGGCGGACGAAGTACTTGAGCTCTGCGCGAGCGGTACTCAACAGCCACATCGGTGGAGTAAGACCTGGGCGCGCCTCGTCAGATGTGTTCTCTTGTAGCGTATGGAATGACGTGCCTGGTGCGAACTACGTGGGGGGCGGGGGGAGGAGGAGAAGCGCCCGGTCACTGACTGGCATCCTACTATGACGCAACAAGCAGTCAAACTTCGTGAAAATCAACCAACGAGGCTTGTCTTACCACGGGGATGGGAATAGAGCTCGAGGAAGAGCATGTGCGAAGTCGTATATAAGAGCAGAATTGAGCAGCACCACCCGCTGTCTTCCGAGCGTTTACACCATTCCACCGCCTCCAGAAGCCGGTCATCAGAATATCGCTCTACCACAGGTGGCAGGCTGTACCACATACTCGAGTGTAATACCACCGCCTTCCCCTCCCCCATAATCATGTCAGTGTGGGCGATGGCGTACGATTCGACCGTGTGAGCGACATACTTACCTGAAGCCGTTCTATCGCGCAGCTGCCGTTGTCCTGGGCGCTGTATCTCCTTGCTGCTGTTCTCCTGGGACGTCAGGCTACCGGAATACTTTGACGCCTCAGCACTACGTCCGTGAGAAAGGCCCAACTCACGAGGCAGGCAACTAACACGCACCGTTCAAACCTACGAGGACTGCATATCGACATGGTGGGGAAAGGAAGGGAGATGAGGCTGGCGTCTCGAGCTCATGGGTGCAGACTTGGAGTACCACGTGCCAGAGATAACAGCAGACGCTGGATCGAGATAGAGATCCTATCGAGTGCAGTAGTGCAGAGTTAGAGTACACGGTGACAGACATAAGAGAGCGACAGTCGAAAGATTCCGAGTGTGAGGGGACAGATATCCTATCATAGGAATATTAAGATCGAAATTGACTGGGTGCGACAGTAAGGGCGTCACTGCTGGACCAGGGACACCTGCAGAGGCAACGCCGTACCGAGGTCCTCCCTCCCTTCGATCATCGGAACCATTCCGAACCCTGCCGGGGCCCGTCTGATGGTATGTTTCTCGGAAGAAAGGGACAACTCGAAGTTCTCGATGATCTCGGCCAGAAGGGCCTGCATCTCAATGATCCTGCATTCCGTCAGCATTAACGCCTGCCACTAGTAAGGACCCGGAATAACCAAGGACTTACGAGAACTTCCAGCCGATGCACGCCTGTACTCCAGCGGCTACAACAGCGGGTCAGTAGTGATTTCTAGAGAGCTCGACAAATGCGAGGGCACTTACAGAATGTCATCCTACCGGAGAGCGGGTGATGTCAGCAGGCGATGGATGAGCGTGAAAGAATGTGGACTCACAAGTTGGCGAAAACCCCCACTTTCGTCTGCTTCCCGGTCTCTGGACGGAGCCAGCGGTCGGGGTTCCACACGTCCGCGTCCTCTCCCCATATATCCTTGATACTAGTTCAATTCCGCTGTCAGTTCTATGACCAGTGTGTTTGTTAAAAATCCGGCGACATACCGCTGGTACGCCATAAATGATGGGAAGATAACCTGACCGGCGTGAACAGGTATCTCTGTGATAGTCTCGCCGGTGGTCGAGACGATGGGATAAGCGAGAGGTATCACGTCGTCCTTGGTCGCGACCCGAGGGAGGTATGAAACAATCGGGTGGAAACGAAGAGTCTCCTGCAGGGCGTGGAAGCCGGTTAGCAACGCTTGCGGGTTCGACATATATGTTACTAGTAGACGTACCTTGATCGCATTCATGGTGAGCGTAAGCGAGTCCAAGTCCTCCATACTGAAGCTGGCGTCGCCACGGCTCATGACGAGGGCCCGGCGATCCTGGATTTCCTTCCGCAGTCGCGCCTGATACTCCGGATGTTTCGCCAACTCGTATGTGAGGAATGTCAATGTCGATGCTGTCGTCTCGTGTCCTGCAAGTGTAAGCGTGAACATCTCTGCCATGATCTCGGCATCGGAAAGGCGGGTCTGAGGGTCCGCTGACGAATTCGCTTTGACTATCGAAGAGGTTTCTTTGGTTAGCGAGCAAGTTTCATGTACGGCGGGCGCGAAGACTCACTCAAAATACTCATCACGTCCTTGCTCTTCGACACCTTCTCCACATCTATTTCGGCACGTTGCTCGCGCAAGATCTGCTTCCCGTACTCGGTGAAAAGACCGCGCAGATTCCGGAGGCGCGTGAAGGGTTCGGCCGGAACGAAACGAAACAAGCGGAGGATGGGAATAGGAATATAATCCCAGGTCGCTCGAAACAGAGCCACCATAGCAGAAGGCTTGTTGATGTCCGAGCTATTATCAAGCGCTATCAGCTGGCGCTGTGTGGTCTCAATTTTGAGTGCTGCTTACAAAAGGTTGTCGTACGCCTTGATGATAGGGCTGCCAGCACCCTTGTCGAGGGCGCCGTATTGATAGTCAAAGGCAGCTATAGCGACGTCAGCCAGACCGCGCCGCACGGGGCGAACAATGAACGGACGCACCTTCACCGATAATGTCCATGGTGGCACGGGAGAGCCATTTGTTGACTACCATGCTCATTCGCTCGGCACCTGAGAGGTCGGTCTTCCATTGCTCTACCATCTGTGGGGGGGAGTATGGACATGGCAGAACGTCATAGATCGAGCGACGACTTACTTTCGTGCCGATGCGCTGGAATAGAGGCAGGAACGTTCGCAGATGCGCAGCGCTGAATGCTGGATTCATGATCTTGCGATGACGCTGGTGATCCCTACCTACGGGACAATCAGACTCCACGATTGGTACGCACAAAGAGGCTACATACCGAGAGAGACGGCAATCCCTGGGCCGGTCATGATCTCAGCCATTATATTCGCGGACGTCCTCTTCGTGTAGTTGTACGCAGACTTGTGATAGATGTGTTGGAGCGCCTAGAAGGAATGATACATGAGCTGGAACCATCGATATAAGGGGTGACAAGATACACATACCTTAGGATCGGCCGTCATGAGGACGTGAATCTGGATTTTGGAGATCAGACCAGTTCAGAACATATACGAAGAAGCGTAGCATGACTTGCCCCGAATTCTCCACGGATCCTCCATGTCGGACCGTACGTGCGCAACCACTCGAACTCCAGGTCGCCGACTTCATTCTGAGTGCTGAGAGCATGCTCGTGTCCTAGACACATAGTTTGGATGAGTGACAGCTGCACCGGCCGAAGAATTTTGACTTACCGAGGAGAAATGAGGGCGAGGGTGGTCCACGGACACGCTGGATTGGCTTAGTCCTAATCAGATGGATAAGGCCAGCTGATACAGTGATGATGACGAGAGCTACGAGAGCGAAAGTGAGCATAGCGGGCAATGAGCGAGTTAGGTGAAATGTGGCTAAACGATGAAGGAGCGAGGTTGTGATGTAAACACACAGACTACCTCGAGTCGTGAAGACTTTATGTGGACCCCATATTTGTCTATCGCTGACTCGCCACGTCAGCTGTGCTCCGTGGCTGCGAGGAGCGAAGGGCAGCGGGGGACGGATCGGCCGGGAGGGACACAAGTTGATCAGTAGGCATTACGAGTTCGACGGGTCTGAACCACCTCGTCTCACACGCCATAAGACGGTATGACGACCAGTTTCCCCGAGAAGTGCAGTACGCGTCTTCTGTCCCGGAACCACGGCCCACGCGCGGCAGAAGGTCATATGGGTATCAAATATCAAGCAGACCAGTGTTGTCAAAGACGATATCACCCATTGACGTTCGCTATCCGAGTAGGCAGATACATGGCGGCTCGTTGCGAGGGAGCAACAGAAGCAGCGAGTCGTGGCACGGTGACAGAGCATGCCGTACAAATTCCGCTGTGTCATCAGCGACGTGTTTAGGTGTGTTGTTTGGAATCCAGGAGCTTTCTGCATCAGCAGACTGAATGTAGGCTCACCTACATCGGATGACTGCCATGATCAGTGCAGCGAGTCGCTCTTGAGTCACCCTAAGCCTAGCTCAGGCCCGATTATCAACGCGAGCGCACAGAGTTCGGCGCACTCAAGCACTGGCAAGAAGCAATACTAGATGTCCCAGTCATGCTCTCCGGTATTACGATGGCACAAAGCTTGCAAAGTTGGGGATGGTTACAGTGCCATTGTCAGAGGAGGTTCGGAGCAAATTGGCCGTCCCGATAAGCGCTTGATAGCCAGGTTGGGAATCTTGCACAGCCTTCGAAGCGCATGGTTTGTTTTGTGTGTTACGATCAAGTTGCTGCTTTCTCAATCTGTTCGCCTGTCGACCTATCTGTGAATCAATCATCCTACGGCTCATGATATCGAGGAATACTCGACATGCGATGTCCACGGAAGTTCAGCGCTCAAAAATCAGCGCACGATCTACTTATAACACTGACTACTTATGTAGTAAGGGAAATGCGACAGACGCACCAATATGGTCGAATCATATCGGGAGTCTCTCGCAAGAGCCAAACAATGTCGTTTCTTTTGGATCCGATACGCTCTGGCCCACTCGCAGCGGTGCCAACATGAGTAAGTACATCGTTATTCCGTTGGACGCACCACCAATCATCTGCACACGACACGGTCCCACTGTATCGCCTGCGTGTTCACCCTTTCTGTAAAGTAAGCGTACGTGCAGGTACGTCACCCCTCAATTGACCGCCGCCCTGCGTGTACTTGCTTGTTGCAACGCCGGTACGTGCTCATTCGTATACTGTTGCCTTCTTGCTGACCAACGCTCTTTGACATACCGAGATATTCCGCCATCTTACCTGCATTGAGATATGTTCGGTACTCGTCCGAGATAGTACTCCCGGAACCTTCAGGGCTGATATTTGATTGTGCGTCAAGCCACACTCTTTCCGGGACCTTGCACGAGATGCGGTGCAATCAATTAGTCAAGGTTCAAAGCGTCATTGTTCTGCGTTGCGCAATGGCCCGGTGGCTCTTTCCGGGTGCACCAATGCGGCATAACAGCCGGGAAAAGCGCTGCCAGATCGCTCACGCCATTCAAGTCAAAAGGCGGACAATGACATGGGGCAGATATATAAGGGGCCGTGTCCCCGTGGTGGACGACATCTTCACTTCACCCTCTCCACTTCTCTCATCAGCTCAGCCGCGCCGCCCAGCATGCGCTCTCATCCTCCGAACCTCCTTCGCCCCACTCTTCTCTCGCGCCTCTCTCACAGACAAACTTCTCAAGCATCGCTCGCCGCACCGGGAACGATGAGGTGAGATTGTCATAACTCCGTGATGGGCGTCGTCGCTCACAGCGGTCGAGCAGCCACCCTGTGCGACATCGATACTGAAGAGCGGAGAGAGTACCGTGAGTCAAGCTTGACCTCATCTGGTGGTGTACGTTGACGTTAACTGCATTCGTCGCAGAGACTCAAGGTCCATGGCCGCCCATAGGTCTCAATAAGTGGGTCTAGGGTGGCGTGGTCGTGCTGCTACTCTTGTGTGCGGTCGGTTTAGAGGTTGGCTTTCAGCGTACCAGGGGACGAAGGTTCGTGCATGTGTTCATATGCTTTATCTGTGTGGTCACGTCTGACGCCATGCGTAGGACGACCTGCGCCCTCATGGTGGGTTACAGAGAGCTTCCACTGGGAGTACTACGTTATGGTGAGTGAGCTGCAGACTTTCTAGGGATATCAAGTGTCACGAATTCTTGTTGCAGAGCTCCCTCCCACTTGGAGGGTGGCCTGGCTACGCAGACTGGACGGCGGACATCCACACCGGCCCCATCAGTTCCATGGCCATCCAGATCGCGGCGGTAATTGAGCACTTTCTAGCGGTAAGCCACACCCGCGTTCCGTCCGCATCGTACGCAATGGACTCACCTGCGCGCTCGGCCAGGTCTCCGCGGCGTACAACCGAGCGACTACGCGATCCTGCTCCTCATCGCCTCCACGCTGCTCACCACAAGCATGAAGCCGCTATCCAGGACGTCGGGGATCAGTTTCATGACATGGCTGGTGAGTTGCAGTCTTCATAGTCCATCTGCGCCTTTCACCAACCCGTTTTACAGCTTTCCAAGGCGCATCTGGCTTCGCAACTGCCAGAGTCCTCTTCGGTATCTCGTCCACGCGATATGTCCTTGAGAAGCCAAGATATCGGGCAAGCCGTCGGCGAGGGACGCCCACGCGCCATATCCGAACTCCCCCCCTTCGCTTGCCCAAGGATTGGTGAGGTGGACGCAGAAGATGACGGTACCATGCTCTGGAACAACACGGTCTGGTTCGACGACTGTCGCTTCTCCTTTACTGTCGACCCCAGTAAGTCCGCACAACAAGTCAACATCTATCAGACCACTCGCTCACCGTGCGCCGTCGCATTTGCAGAAGTGGACCAGCATGCGCAGGAGAGAACCAACAACCAAGATGTCCTAGACGTAGGAACGGGACACAGGACGCGCGAGGGGACGCGCGAAGATGCACGCCCAGTCCGCTCAGCAAATTCTCCCGGACGACGTGTCCACCGTGGCGATCAAGCGCACGTACAAAGAACCGAGCGCAAGGGGACTCCGCAAGAACATGCACGCGCATCCATTCGACTGGTTCCCCTGGACGAGCTCTACATCGTGGCCCTCAAGCGCGTACACGAACACGCGACGCGGTGGTTCCCGGAGATTGAACAGGTCTGGGCCGTCACGGAGAGAATGAAGGGCCCGACGAGCAAGTGGATCGACGACCTCACCTCAACGGGCGGAACCACATCGAGCACGACACCCATCGCGTCCGAGTGAGTGCACGACACCTTTTAATCATGTCGGCGATCGTGGCTGACATCTCGCCGTGGCAAGTCCCCGCAGACCCGGACAGACGAGCCGTTGAACGAGCTTGAAGACACGGCACGAACTGCTCACGCTTCTCGATTAAAGTAGACCCGCCATAACATCGCAGTAGTCTACAAACCACATTTGAATTTTATCTTAACCACTTGACCACATTCTCTCGCCCGAGCACCCATGCGCAACATTCTGTTAGCATGGCAACGTCCACTCTACTGTACGAGTACACACCACGCCGACGCCGCATGACCCAATGCCGGACGCATAAGTCATCCGATGAAGAAGAGCCGTGAGATTAGCATTCAGGTGCTCTACCTAAAATTTTGCAGTTACAGGTCGTGAGCGCAGCGCTCAGTACTTCAGTACTAGTACGCTAACGGTACCGTCATCATTCCGCATCCCCGCCCGTCATTAATCCCCAGCCTCTGGGAGCCCCAGTTGCAGTTCATAGCGATAACATATATAACATCGACAACACGCACGACGATCCAAAATAAGTCTTCTCAACACGCACGCACCATCGTACAGCGCCTGGCAGGCAGCAGGTCATAGCAGTTTTCCATCATACGAGCATGCCCGCGATCCCGGCGGCCTGCAGTGTTCTGCGCAGCGACGTCAGTCTCCGAGCAACAACAAGCTAACGCGTGTCAAGGAAAAACTCACGAGATGAACCCGCAGATCATCGCCGACGCCGCGATCCTCGCAATGATCCGCGCCCGGGATGGCGCAAGCGCACTCAGCACGCCAACCTGGATTCCGAGCGAGCCGAGGTTCGCGAACCCACAGAGCGCATACGACGCGATGGTGAATGCGCGGTCCGAGAGCGGGTTCGCGCTCTTCGTGATCGCCTGCAGCTCCAGGTACGCGACGAACTCGTTCTCCACGAGCTTCGTCGCGAGCAGCTCCGACACGCGCAGGATCTCGTCCCGCGGCACGCCCATGAAGAACGTGACCGGGTAGAAGACGTAGCGCAGGATGAGCTGGAGGGTGAGTGCGTCGATGCCGAAGCCTTTGCCGATCCAGGTGAGGAGGCCGTTGATCATCGCGACGAGCGAGACGACGGTCAGCACGTTCGTTCTAGAGCGAAACGGTCTCGGTCAGTATCCAAGATTTCGTATGGTATGGCGTCAGCGTCGGCGAGATACGCACAGGATCTGACCGGCGACGATGAGACCGAAGAGGGCACCCTGCGAGAACGCGTGAAGCGCGTTCGCGGGTTGGTTCTTCTTATCCTCGCCACGGTCGACGGTGACATGACCGCGCGTGACGGGCTCGTCCATCTCGGGGATACGCAGCTTCGAGATCGCGATGGACGCAGGGATAGACATGACCGACGCGGTGACCAGGTTCTCCGGGGGTACTCCCAGGCCGATGTATGCGGAGAGCACGGAGCCGGCGATGGTGGAGAACCCAGAGGTCATCATGAGGTGCAGCTCGGACTCGGTCATGTAGTCGACGTAGGGGCGCACGAGACATGCGGACTCTCCCTGGCCGATGAAAGGAGACGCAGCGGCGACAACCGCTTCAGCGCCAGAGATGTCCATGATCTTGAAAAAGAACCATGCGCTACGTGTGGTCAGCGAGAGGAACGAAGAATCGGGCGCAAAGTACTTACAAGCCGCGGATAAGCCACTGCATGACGCCGAGGTAGTACATCATCTGCACGAAGGCGATGAAGAAGATGATGGATGCGAGGGTGTTGACGAAGAACCAGTGCTTGCCGACAGTCTCGGCGTCGAAGAAGAAGGCGGCACCGGCGAGAGCCTGGGCGAGGAAGTCAGACGCGAGGAACGCGATCCACTTGAAGATCGCGAAGCCGGCGCCGGACTTGAGCACGAACATGGCGATGGCCTGCTGTACGAACAAACCGACGAGGACGGTCGGCCTGCACGACATGAGCATGCTTGCTATGGCAGGAACATACAAATCGACCCACCATGGAATATGACGCCTGTGCTTGGATGTGGCCCAGAGGCAGAACTGGAAGACGAAGAGACCGAGGACGGATATCGCGCGGTCGCCGTAGCTAGTGTTCTGCAAAGCCGTATATCAACGCTCTTCGCACAAGCGGGTTAGTACGAGCAATGTACTGACGCCTTGGAGCTTGAAGCCAAAGGCCGAGCCGAAGACGATGCCGAGCAGCGCAAGCCATCCCATGCCAAGACGGATGGCGTACGGGAGCTTGAAGAACGGCGTGTGGACGCAAGGAACCCATACGGACTCGATGGGGCGCGTGACGATGCGGTTGGGGATGAACCGGAAGGCAATCACGCTGGAAGTGTCGGGTCAGCGGGAGATCTATGCACGTCCGGACGGTGGGGATATCGAGGGTCATGCGCAAATCGATCAGTCACCTTCCAGCGGCGAATGAGTCCAGCGATCACGAGTAGGCACTGGGGAGCAAAGCAGCTGAAGGAGAAGGTAGTGGTCGGAGAGCAAGAGCAGCGCTGGTCACGGAGTGCGTAGCCAAGACAAGAGCGGTGACAGCCCTTGTCCAGCTCTCGCTCGTCGTCTCCCCTCCCAACCATCCGATCTTATGCACATTGCCACATTGCCGCAAGGGTCATGTGCAAGTTAGATCCATGCGGCACACGAGTTCATCGGAGCGAAGACGATGGTAGAGAGCAAGAAGAGCAGGACGAAGGTGACGGTAAGAGAGCAAGAGCAGCGATCGCGAACTTCGCAGCAGAAATGGTGACATCATGTGGCATGCGCCGACAGCACTTTGCTCGGCTGTCCCTCCTCTTCCTCCCTCCACGACGACCAAATCTCATGCATATACCCTCGAGTTCCCCGCAGCAAAGAAGCACTCACATCAAGAAGAACCACGCCCAGAAGGTCTGCACGATCCTGCAAACGTGACGAACGGATCAGTAACGTGTGACGCCCGAGGAAAAAATCGCGCGTAGCCCAAGCGCAAAGCAGCGAGCTCGCCGTCGGCAGCGAACGCACACGCGCGCAGAGGACGCACCATCGATGCCGGGTCGCGGGCAGGATCGTCGCGCAGATCCACCAGCCGAGGATGAGGGCGGCGAGGGCGACGAGGACGAGCGGGCGGAAGCGTCTGTAGCCCCGGGTGAGCGCAGAGACCTCTTCCTCCTCCTCCTCGACCTCGGTCTGGGCGGCGCTGGCCTTCTCGGGGTCCTTGACCTGCACGTCGGCGTCGACGTTGGTGGGGTCGACCTTTGCGATCGAGTCGCCGGAGGACTGGGACTGCTTGCGGTGGAGGCGCTGGGCCTGGTCGATGCCTGTGCTCATCTTGACGTGCACCGGAGCGTGGGCGGACGCGAGCGAAGCCGAGCGGATGCAGAGGGCAGGGGCAGCGGGGCACACGAGTCGTGCAGCAGAGAGCACGGTCGCGGAGGACGAGGATGATATACTTCTCGGAGCAATTGGCGCTGCACCACGCGGTCCGCCATCAATCCGGAGTGCCTGGAGCCAATCCTCAGATAAGCCGCGAAACAGCGCGAAAGCCGCTCCAGTTCATCCGCGAGAGGCGAAAATTGCCGGCAGAGGGCGCGCTGGTCCGCCTGCGAAGCGCACCTTGCATATCCGTGAACTCTGGTTCGCTCGTACTTGCCCAGGGTTAACTTGCGGGCACACGAGAGTACACCGCCAACGTTGCGCTCGTATTGGGTGTACCTGTCGCTGATGGTGGTCACGCCTGTCCAAATGCCCCGACTAACACTCCGTATCAACCAGACACCGTGCGCCCGCTAGCGGCCTACCCAGCCCACTTATCAGTCCCATGCTCACCTCACTGCCCCGTCGCGGCATATCGCATGATACGACCTGCTGCGTGCGCCCGAACATACGCACTCGGAAGCATCTGCACACTCGGCGTCGGCGATGTGCACACGAGCATGCAATAGCCAGGTGAGGATCACAGTGCTGCACGACCGACGCCGCCGACGAGAGGTCTGTCGTCTGCCTCCACCGGTACACGACCCCGCTGGTGGTGAGATACACCGCTCGCTCCTGCCAAGCGTCAGACCTACGCGCGATCGAGCACCTAAATATATCGACCACCCGTACTTATACATGGTCATCAACGTTGGGCAACAATAGAAGTATGCGAACAAAGGAGAAGTCGCTTGCTAAACTCAGCCTCGTAAAGAGCGTGCTGTAGTGATTATGGTCCTGCACACAAGGAGCCCGTTGCCCACTATCGCCCGAGGGCGTCCGGGATCACCGACTGTCAGTATCGCTGGTACCTGCGCTCATCTGAGCCTTGGTCAGCAATCGCACAACGCCTCCAGCCGGAAGCATACTCACCGCTGTGTAGTCCACCTGATTAAGCCTACGGAGAATGCAGCGCGATAGTTCACCGAGGCTAGCGTCGGACTATCTTACCACTGGGCGTCCTGGTCAACATCCTCCTTGACCTTAAGTGGTACACTCGTGGAGAGTCGCTAAGGATAAGCACAGAGATCACAATCAGCGAGCCACAAAGCTACAACTGCCAGCGAGAAGCAACGACGTACAGACGTTCGGGGTCCAGACCCCAGTCAATCCGCTCCGCCACCGTCCCCGGGTAGCGCGACGGGAGAAACCGCACCCAGCGACGGCACGTGTTGGGATCGCAGTAGAGGAGGTACAGTTCTTCCAACACATGGAAGCCTTCGCGTCGCTC
>ML211775.1:0-12217 GCA_004369055.1 Polyporus arcularius HHB13444
ACCTCCGACTCCTGCTTGACTTCTTACCTCTGGCTTGACTTCTCTCTGGCTTGGTATTATCTCTTGCTTATCTTCTTACTCGTTGCTTGCTCCGGTATAAACCCCGGTTCTCTTGTCTGTCTTAAATTGAAGACCTTCGTGGATCCTCAAGGCGTTGATCAATAGCTTCGCCGAAGTCTTCACCCTCAGCGCATCCCGTTCCGGACTTCGTAACTCCGTAACTCCGTCCGGACTTCCACCGGACTTCGTCCCGGCGCGCACGGTCTTAACACCCAGGGTCGATACCGTTCAGTTGGGCAACCGTTGCAAGATAGCCGATGCGAATCTTCCCAAGAGCGTTCTTCGATTTCTTCTCCAACCCTTCTACCACGCGGGCCAGCGACGCCTCCTGCTCCTCCGGGGTATGCGGCGCAGCCTTCTTGCCTGTCTTGCCCTTGATATCAATCCCCCATATGTCCATGCAATGGTGACGTAGGTTGCCGAGGAGGAGATTATGCATGGGGTCGACGACTGGGAAGCGTATGGGGTCCCAATACGGGAGACGCAGAAGCTCAGACCACCGGACGCCATGCTCCTTGAAGAGGTCTCGGCGTTCTGCTTCAGTCGCAGCGTCACGCCACTGAGCTGCCAAACGACGGTGCTCTGTCGCGGTTCGAGGTGGCCAAGTAGCTCGCACGATGTTGCAGATGAGCTTCTTGATGAGGCGACAGAACGAACAGAAGTACTTTGCAGCGTGGCCTGCAAAGCCGGCGGTCTTGCGGAGTGCGGGCAGGTCGCATACCAGGGGAACCAACGCAACGCGGAGGAGACGACCGACAAAGCGCAGGGCAGTACGCTCCAGAAATAGACCACATGTCCAAAACTCATAGAGCTCGTCTACGAGAGGGCGGAGGAGGTGGTTGAGCTGATTAAGAGATGGCTCCTTTGGGCCAGGGATGATGGCGGCGAGGTAGATATTCTCCGGTCGAAATCGAAGATGCGGTGGAAGGTTGAGACAGGCCAGATAGATTGCGCCCACGGAATGCGATTTGCCAGCCTTCTTGTTTCCGAAGGGGTTGAACCAGTCCACAAAGAGACTGAAGACGAGGTGACAGGCTCCAGCAGGCTCTTCCGAGAACAGCTTGCCGTTCGGACCGCGGAACTGACGTATCGCCGGTGCCTGGAAGACATCTGTCCAACGGGCGCCGGAAGGCGCCGTTCGCTCCCATGACTGTTCAAGAAACCGCTCGATCTCGGGACGAGAGAAAAGAGCACCGAGCCAGGCTTTGAGTGTGTGATAGGGGTACGGTTTGATGGCGTGGTAGGAGGTGCGAGATGAGCCTCCTCTCTTCAGTGGCGCGCCTTCTTTGGCCACAACGAGAGGAGTACCGCAGACACCCTTGTCAGTCTCGGAGAACGTGCAGTGACGGGGATAGGGATCGTTGGGACGGGCTCTGTCGGGCGGGTATATTTGAAAGCACCGTGGACATGCAGCGTAACGTAGGATGTCAGGCGCTATACCGAGAGCCTTCAGCGCCGCGCGAACATCTTTGGGCACTGTCTTCACGATGTCTCGCTGGCGGAGCGACAGGGCAGGAGAGGCGGGGGATGACGTTTGGTTGCAGTACAAGAATGCGCCATGGAGGAGGACACGTAGAGCTGCCAGAATGAAGTTCGAGTAGGGACGGGAGACGGATGCGACCGCATGGAGGAGGGTGGTCATGACAAGCGCTGCAGCGACGAAAGGCTGAAGATTTCTACGTGACGGGATAGCTTCGGAAGAAATCAGATATGTCCACGAACGATGGGCGAAATATCACGTACAATGATTGAAGAACGTCGGCCCTGAACTGTTGTCCGACTTCGTGTTATACAACCCCGCTCGCACCTTCTCCGTCTCCCAGCAGTCTTGCACAAAACGGTCCAGAACTTTCGACCGGTCGTTCAGCCGAACAAGGAGAGACGCAAGTTGATTGTCGACATGACGATCACCAAGTTCGGGGAGAGCTGCAAGGTACGGTATCGTCGAGGTGAGCCATTCGCGATAGCTGACGAAGTTATGCGCAGTATTGCTGGACTGCGCGACTTCCGCAGGAGGATCATCGAGATGGATGGGCACAGACACGAAGGATAAGCGCGCCGAGAGGGACAGCACTCGTTCATGACGGGCAAATGCTGATTGCAGAGCGGAGAGCTGATCGAGACGTGCCTTAGAATCTTCGTTAATGGGTGGCGGGCAACCCTCAATCTGTGTCACTGTTAGAACTTAGGCCATAGGATGACCAGAAACTGCGGGAACTCACGGAATCGGGGTTGCCACTGACAGAGATGTCAGGCTCTGCCTCCGGGGCCTCAGGTAAGCCCGAGCTGGTGTCCTATACACAGGGTAGGTCAGGAATCGAAGCGGCACATTCGTACTCGCTACTAAACTCACCGTATGAGCGGAGGCGAGGTCCCCAACAGTGGCGATGAGGACGGCATCAGCGAGGACTTCCTGCTGTACAGCCCGTTTCTTTTCGAGAAGCTGGTCTTGCAGTTTGTGCTTCTTGATGGTCGTGGGATATTGCATGTTGCCCTTTTGTTTGGTGCCATAGTTGTCCAAGTAGGTTGACAAGCTGCACTGCGAACATACGCAAGGGCGCTTCGTGTTGCGGGTAGCCATTGCAGCTACCGCCCTTGCACGGCGGGTGTATGGGTGTGAAGATGGGCGGTGTGCGTACAGATGTCGGTACGGTGCGTTGTCGTGCTAGCTTAAGTATGCTTCTCCTTCCTCGCTAATCTCGTCCCTTGCTCGCGATCTGAATCGAATTCAATTGGAACGACGACATACAACGCAAGGAACAATGACAAACATACAGAGAACAACAATCAATCCTCCCTTGATAACTCCCATATAGGACGCTGGCGGACGGTGCCAAGCCGAGTCGATGTGAACACGTATGCGAGAAGAACGAAAGAAGAACAAAGCATCGCCAGGCTCACCGCAGCGGCAAGCTTTGTAGTGTTGCCGATGGTGAGGCGCATGCAAAGTGGGAATAGCGTTTGTTGGACTTCGCGAAGAAGAGGCGGATGCAGAGCAAGCTGGGTGAACAGCGCTGAGTGCCACACATGTGAGAAGCGTGATGTGGCACTATCACCTACCACATCAGGATGAAGGCCTCCGTCTGGGGTTGCAAGGCACGGCTCGGATGTTGGCGTGACAGTCGGAGCACTGAATGCGCCCACCGCCGAGTCAGAAGAGTCATCCGCGCGGACATGCTGAACTAGTGGCGCATTGTCTCCGGCGATGTGAAGTTCGTCGCAACATCTTGTCTGCGCAACATCCTCCTGGTCGACCGCAATCTGTATGGCAGTGAGACACTTGAAAAGTGGATATGCCCATGCACGTACAGCGGCAAGGCCTGTGGAGGTGATGGGGGGGTCTTCTGGGGGCGATATTGGAAAGTCGCCGAGACGTTGCAACTCCTCCGCTAGAGTGCGGCACGCAGGATCGGCGATCAAGTCCTGCTGTGCGCTGTAACAGTCAGTCTGTGCAACAGCAAGGTCCTCAACGGCCAACGCCTGTCGCTCGGATAGGTGCTCGAGTCGCGCTATGTCGCCCTCGAGGCGTTGCACTGTGTTGGTTGTTGCAATGTTGCACGCTTCGAGAACAGCGATCCCATGCTGTACTTGCTCCGTCCGCGCCCGGTCCACTGAACGCTGTGACTTCATAACTTCGAGGTCGAAGTCGACGCGCGCAACCTTTCGGGACAAATCATCGACTCCTCGCCTCAGTGAGCCCCACTTGTCGTTGAGGAGCTCCTTCTCCTGACGCAGGTGATCTGGAGCTCCGAGTGAGGAAGAAGACGGATATGAGCCAAAGGATACTCTACCTTTCATTTCCGTGAGTAGAGTACCGACTGACTGTGACAGCTCAGCCACGCGGTTGCACACGTCTCCGACATCGGTCTCAAGCTGACTTGTACGTGCTACCGTCGAAGACTGTGCCATGGCTGAGATGAAAGCCAAATTATAAGATGTGATATTCGTACCTGATCGCGCCTCATATCGAGGACAGTGCGCAGAACGCGAGCATTGCGGGAAGCGAGCTCTTCAATCTCGCCTTCAACATGCTGGAACCTGGCCTCCCAACGAGTCTCCATAGAATTCAAACCACGACTCCTGATACTTGTAAGAACCAAACTCAAGTACATGGTATCGAGCAGGCTTACCCATTTGTCAAGAGCTGGTGAAGGCTCGAGATGTCGGAGTCGGAGACGTGCCTATTCGAACCAGCGAAGTAGGCTTTGGAGTCCTCAGAGTCGTCGATAGCGCGGCAGGGAGTGTTCATGACAAGTTCGTAAGTGCGGCTGTGTGGCGCAGGACCGATTGCGAGATGAGAAGAGGAGCTTATAGGAGACCATGATACATAGAGCGAAGGAGAGTCCAAGCGCGCCAGCCACTAGTGACAATGGGATCCGTCGGCGTCTGTTGTTTGGCGTCTCGGCGTCTCGGCGTCTATGTAGTCTCAGGCTCGTTTTCGCGAGTGTGTTGTTCATGACATGCATATGGGCATATATTTGTGAGGGCATAGTGGTTCATAACATACGGGAGGAGACCTATGACATAGTGCATATATCTAGAGATAACTACAACTGACGCCAGAGTTCGTGCTATATATCCGTGGCAAGTCGGAGCTAGACCACGAAGGAATGCGTCGAGCCGACAACCATACTCGAGATGCGTTCCCAAGCACTCCCCGTTTTGAACCAATGACTGAGCCTCTGCCCAGCGGCGACACCAGTACCCTGAAGGAGGGCGATGTGGAACAAGTTCGGGTGGCGTGTAGTGCGCGATAAAGCCCCATTGGCCCAAGCAGAGACCACGGTGTCCTCGGAACGACGAGGACCGGTGACGGTGAGATGTGTGCGGAGCAAAAGCTCCTCCAGATACGGCAACCTCAGCAGCGTCAGGTGCCATTGATGCACATCATTCCAAGGTCTCCGAGTGTGGTGGAAGCGGCGCTGAAAATGCCCATAAGAGACTGCGAGAGGATAAGACAACAAGACGTGTCGTACCTGAGCGCGAGGCTTCTCAAGGAGCTTGAGCTTGCGCAAGTTCGGTGCAGCGCCAGCGATGCGCGTGAGTATGTCATAATCATCGGCGAAGAAGTCAATAGTGAGGGTCCACAGTGGGGATGTCGATAATGCGTTGATGGCTACGGCAGCCATTGATGTCATGCACGTGAGGTTAACGGTCGCCGAAGTTACGTGACCGTGCGCTATACCCGCCAAGCACCGCGCCGGGCACTGAAGCTGCGACATGCGCCCGAGGTTGAGATCACGTAGGGGGCAGGTGTGACGGGCTCCGCAGGCTTGAACAGTGAGGGAGACGATTCCAGGATGGGCGGTGAGGAAGGATACGAGGCAATGATGAGGGAGGTTTGTGGTCAACACCGTGAGCCGGGGAAAGAGCAGTCCGTTGAGGATGGTGGGCGGAGATGTGGAGGGAAGGTGTAGGGTGAGGGTCTCGATGTTGCGAGGGAGGCGGAGAAGCTCGCGAAGAACAAGTGCTGGGTAGCCAGTGCGTGAGGGGAGAGAGATGTCGAGGTCTTCGATGACGCGCGCAATCGCGCCGTTGTGGCCTGCGAGTGCGATGAAGAGCTCCATTTTCTCCAAGCTCGTTAGGCGAAGAACCTTCTGAAGGCGGGTCACACGCGCAAGCTGGAGGGAGAGGTCAGAACAATCCTAGCGCGTTCCCGATGAACAGCGCCACTCACGGCAGACAGTGATTCATGTTGCCGGCTCCGCGTTGGAGAATGCATACTTGAATTTCCACGCAGCGAGAGCCCGTGGTGCGACATTCTGAGGAATGCGGGGAGTGCGAGGAGTGTGGAGGGAGTGCGAGGAGTGCGAGGAGTGCGGAGGGAGTGCGAGGAGTGCGAGGAGTGCGTTTCCTGTGGCAAGGCGAGTCTTTGTTCTTAACGCTTGATAAGTCGTCCTCGGCTGTGACACTTCTAAGTTCGCCATTTGAGTGAGCGCCAAAGGGCATGCGGAACGGGTGTGCTTTGTACACGTATGTACGATACATGGCAGTCCGAAACAATGTCACTGGAAATGCCTTGAGGTGAATTTAGCCAGGCTCATATGTCACAGATCAGATCTCAGAGGGCAACTCACCATAGTCCGCAGTCCAAGATTTCAATCTGTGCAGATGCCGATGCCTTCAGGACACGATAGAGGAGGTGATCGGGCTGGCGAGGACAGTGCGAGCTGGTCAACAGCTGGTCGCTGAAGCAGAACCACGATACAGTACAGCTGTACCCGCCGTCATAGTAGGTCCTGACGCCGCACGCGGACAATTCTAGAGGGGACAGCACTTCTAGTGTTTTCGTCGTTCGAAGTTGGAACGAACATGCAGTGGGGTGCTCCCGGTGCTCCGAGCCGACATGCGCGCGCTACTCGGAGGATTCCGACAACAGCGGACTCGAGCCTCTCGCGAGCTCGTTTGGCTTGGCTATATCCTCCTGCTGTCTTTCATGACCGCCGGCTGGTCCCCTCTCCCCTAGGCTCGTCCTGTCTTCATCCTGATGGTCTTACGATATCTTGAAAGTGCTTGTCTATCCCGTGGACATACCGGTGGCATCACAGCACTGGCGTTCAGCCCCGCTGGCAAATTCCTTGCTTCAGCTGGTTTGGAGGGGAAGGTGTGCATATGGCGCGCCGACGACTTCCGTCTTCTGCATGTCGTCTCACGTTCCGGAGGGATTGCCGTTCTCTCCTTGGCGTGGCTCAGTCCAAATGAAGAAACTCTCATCTGCGGCCTGAAGGATGGAAATATCGTGTTCGTCACCGTCAACGAGGTTAGTACTTACTGCTTACTCTCAAATGACTCCGGTTGCGTTCATCTGACATCTACTCTGGCAGCAAGAGGTCACGATCAATGGCTTCTGGGCCCATAAGTATCCGGTCGAATGCCTGGTTGTGGCGGCACCTGATCTCTTCGTCTCGGGTGCGCATACGGAGGTTCGGGTTTGGAAGCGATCCATAGGTGCGTTTCCGTGTATACTCGTGCTGGTATGTGTCGCCCAATCTTCACCATCAGACTCGCACAACTGGTTACAGCAGGCCGATCTGCCCCTTCCTCCAACTACCTCGTTCAACAGACTGGATGAGGTTCAAGTGACAAGTCTCCATGTCATTGGGTATCGTCAACCGCTCCTCGTTGTCACCTACATGAACCATGGCATGCAGTTCGTGCTTACACCCCCATGTCATCGAGAAACAGTCTCACAGTCGCTGTCAGCCTCTTCGACGCGTCAACATGGGAACACAGACGGAGTATCCCTATCACCGGCCAGATGTGGGTCGTACGAGCATCACGCATGACGTTTGCATGCTCACCTCACCTTGTCTTGCAGTGGCGATACCAGCTTTTCGCCCGATTTTCGCACCGTAGCTGTATCGAACATCATTCGCGGATTCGACGTGTATTCTATGGATACCGAAACTGCCCTTTGCTCGTTTGGGCATGCGGTTAAGCTGGACAATCTCAGGCGCACTCCCGTTCTCCTAATCCACGACGGTCTTGCCCTTCTTGGAGGGAACACTCAAGGAGATGTGCATATCTGGGACGTTGGATCACGTCGCAAATTGCACAGTCTCGTCCACCACAGTGAGTCACAACTGGAGAGCATCCTTGTTGCGCACTCATCTTATTCACGAACAGAAGAGGAGGTCGTCTTGGCCATCGCGGTACGTGCCGTGCAGGGAACCTTGCAGTCGCTACTGATGCGTATGATTCTTGTAGGCTCACTATTACGAGGACTCTGATACGTTCGTCATCGCAACCGGTATCTTGGAAGGTGGTACTCGTCGTGGCGTTGTGGTTTGGCACGCCCAGGAACTCTGTACGTTCGCCATTCCCTTGCATTCCGTCCCCAATTGGTGCTGATCCATGGACGCATGACGTAGCTCATTTACACGTCGTGACGAGTCGTTCATTCCCAGCAATTTGGAGTAGACATGGTTGGAACTTCCTCATCATTGGTATCATCTTGGGCATAGTCTCGTATCTGTACGCCGCAGCGACTTGGGAAGCGTAGGACCTAATCTTGATCTACATCACTTCAGCGCTTACACGCGCTTTGACGGCCATAGCGCATTGTCCACTCGCTTTGACATTGGCTTTGACATGCCGTTCGACAATGGTCGCGCTTTGACGGCTCGCCAAGCTTTGGCTGCGCTGCTCATCTATAAGAGACCATTGTCGCTTGAGTCTCTTCTGCACTTCTACGACCATGATCTCCCTGTTCGAGGCACTCGCGAGCTTGCTCGTTGTGCTTTTGCTGTTCTGCCTCTTCTGGCGCAACCGCCGCCCCTCCGACGGGGTAACCACCGGTGCGACTGGGTACAAGTTCTCTGCTAGTACTGGCATTCGACGCGAGAAGACTACGTATCTCGAATTCGCGGCCCCTTCGCCCCCCAATCTCGAACGCCACTCGCGTCCTGCCATCCTGGAGATCTTCGATTGTTCCACGACAGTTAGGTCACGGTAGGGACAAAGCATGTTCTTTGATTGTCTATGGCTAATGGTAACCCTGGCTGCTAGCCTTGTCGCGCGCGACACAAGTGCACCGTCCACCGTACGCTCAGCAGATCAAGCCATTGCTAATCCGGCTGACCCGTCCACTCGGCCTTCGAAACCGTCGCACGTCTACCCTCCAAACTATGCAACAAAGTCGCAGTCGAACTTAAACGTCTTCCGGATTGAAGCAGCTCCCGGGGAGATCCACCAGAGCTCGAGCACCGTCGGCGACTCGGCGACGAGGACAGCTCCGCCTGTTACTCGCATCATCCGATCTTCCAGTGGTCTGTCCGATGTCGACTCTCCTCTCATTGGTCCATCCCGTCTCGATGTCGACCCTCTGGCTTCTAGCCTACCCCGTCTCGATGTCGATCCTCCTCCTGCCGGCACATCCCGTCAGCATGTTGTGGCACGGAGGCCTGCAGGGAAGGCCAAAACGGTGCGTCTCTCGGCGTGAATACTTATTCAGTTCACGATCCTCATGGGAATACGTTTTCGCAGCCAAGGTACAACCGGCAGGAGAAGACCTACGGTGATTGGGCTGGTTCTGAGGGCCTGGAACCCATTGCCGCTCCTCCCCTCTTTGCAAATGAGTCTGAAATCTGTCTCGGGGACGTATACCGTCATTCAACCCCCGACGACTGTCAACTTTGGTTGAGAGTTCTTGGCGAGAATGGTCCATACTGGCTCCCGGTCCCCCTTGGTCACGAACGTGAGGACCATCGCTTTCTTTCGGTCACCCAGCAGAAGCAGGAGCCGTCCTGGATCACTAGCTATGAATGGTGTCTCAAGTGTATTCGTGCGGGTAAGGCTCCAGTTTCGTCGTGAGATATCCGTGCCGTTTGTTCACTGATCTCCGTTCTGCAGTGAAACGTCGGCCTCGGGAGTAAGCTCAGACTTGCACCAATTAGGTTATGCGAACTTTGTATCAGCTCGAGCATGAACTTGCGCTGTTTTAGATTATGCGACCCGCGGGACTGGTTCCACTAACACTCCTTTGTTCCCTTTGTACCGCTCCTTTGTCCTATCTACAGTCCTGTGCACACCAATCGATCACTGGTCTGTTGCGTTGTACGTTGGCGCCGTCTGGTGCCTTGCAGTGCCATCGCCACCGCGGACGCCTCTTCGTCGCTCCTTGCTCACCTCCTCCATGTCAATCTCTCCTATGAGCAACTTGAAGACACGTCCTGCACGCCCGGGTTGTGACCCCTCTCGATTCGTTTTCGAGGAGGCTCCTGGGCACAAATTTGGTACGTATTCGGACGATCTCGAGTCCTCACGACCGAGCCTCACGAGTCTTTATACTCCAGACCACGCGTCTAGAACCAAGAGCGTTCGTTTCGACACCTCATTCTCTGAATCCTCGTGCACGGAACTCCCGCCACGACAGCTGCATAGCGATCAGCGAAGACAGCCCGTCTCCGGCCAACCCCGGCGCGCCTTGACCAAAAGATCATACGTCCGCATAGGCGGTATTGTCATCGTGTGGGCCATGTTTTTCACCCTCCTTGCGATCTGCCTTCCCCGCTCCTGGTTCGACCTGACAAACGTGAGCGACATCCGAGTTCCCGGCGGACACGCATTCGAGGTCATTCACTCCCTCCTGCACCCTTCCCCCTACGTCGACCGTTCCCAGGCGCACGATCTTCCTGGCACCTGCTCCCCTCAGGATATCGACATCGCTATCCAGGCATCTATCCGCAAGGCCCTCCGCGGCCCCGTTCTCCTGCGAGACTTTGCCTTGAGAGCTGATGGCGGGAAGATATTGCCTGGTCTCACCACGGCGGTACATACGGACCCATCCGCTCCCGATCAACAGACATTCGGTCCGGAGGTTATCATTGATGACCTTACTGCCATAGGACGCTGCTGGTCTGCTGTCGTGCCGTCTCAAGTTGGTTTGTCGATTCCAGCTCTCATACATCCCACCAACGTTACCATCGATCACATTCCCCGCGAACTCGCAGCTGATATCGGGCGCGCACCACGACGCATGACACTGTGGGGAGTTGTTGACGGCAAACCAAATCATGCCCGCTACAAGTCCGTCATCGCAGCAAGGGCCCGCCGCACGCCGACCGCTCCTTTGCTCACTTCTGGGCATGTTTTCCTCAGCATTGCCTCTTTCAAGTACGACATCGCCGCAGAGTCCCACATCCAGACCTTTCCGGTATCGCAGGATGTTGTGGAGTCTCGCATGAACTTCGGTGTCTTCGTGCTAGAGATCATGGACGACTGGGGCGCGCCGGAGGTATGTTTGTACCGTGTTCGTATCCACGGCATACCAGCCACACTCGATTAGAGTACTCGTGATTTATGTTGTTGTCTTGTATCCCAATAAAATCCATAGCGCAGGCACGCTTATATGTTAGCCATGCAGCAGCCGGCCAGAGGCTCAAATTATACATAGACGCGTAAGTAGACCACCGCTCCGGGCTAGCGCGTCTGCAGACGCTGGCACTCTTCCATCCGCTCCTCCTCCTCCTCCCTCCTGCTCGCCTGATGCGTCCAATCGTATAGCGCAGCTTGCTCTTTCCTCGGTGCTCTCGCCAATGCTCGCTCGCGTCTCTCTGCAATGTCCTCTCACGCTCTAGCTATCGGGTGGCCCCGAGAAACGCTTGGGAGTTCATTGTCAAAGCGCCGCTAAAGCTAAGTCAAAGCCGCTTTGACTTGCCACCACGCTTTAGCTCAATGGCTCAAGACTCCGCTATGTATATAAACCCTCCTATTCCGTTCTCCTCCCTCAATCGCAACCTCACCCTTGAGCCACTCTCCTTGTTCCGGTAACATGGACGTGCTCGATTCGCCCGCCTCCCCCCCTTCCAGCATACCCCCTCTTGGGCCTCAGGCTCAAGATACGCAGCCACTAGAAGCTGAGACAGATGATGTCATCATGATGAACCCTCCGCCTTCTCCGCCTCCTCCCGTTGCCGGTGCAAAGCGCGAGATGGTTGGCGTGAGGGCGTTTGCCCTGGAAAATGTCAAGGCGGCAAGGGTGAACGACACTGTGAGGATCATTGTGTTCACGGCGACGACCTCGCGCCACTCACCTGAAGTCTTGCACAGCAGAACGTGCGACCCCTCGCTAGGAATGCGGAGAACTCGCATTTTGCCACTGCACCCAAGCAGCCAGCCCCAAGGCGTGGTAAGTACTCTACATCGGGTTCTTAGCGCATCGCAACCTGACGATATTCCGCGGAAGTCGCGACGCTCCGTACCGGTACTTCCTCGTTAGCATCACAGGTCATACGACCGCCGGGCCAAACATTCCAGTTCTCGCTGCCTCAAGCTGCCCCGCAGCAGTTCGTGAGTCGTACCATCATGCCTATATCGTTACCTCTTCACTGACCTTCAAGTAGCCTACAACAAGCAATGCATCTGTTACATTCCATGCCCACAAGGCACCAACTCCGGTCCGGACCTACCTCGGACTCCGCACCTCCGGTTCGTTCTTACCTGTGATACTATTCTCGATCACTTCACCCCCTTATCGTCTTCTTACTTGACCCGGACTCCGGACCATCTGCTTCCGCTTGCATCCGCCTCCGTGATCAGACTCCGTTCATTCGATCCTTCGATTGTATCCGCCTCTTATTCGATCTTACTATACATTGTATTGGTTGATCACTTGCTTCCGCCTGACTCCGGTTCCGTACCTCCTTTACTTATGTCT